>VDFB02331473.1:0-29536 GCA_007258455.2 Sequoia sempervirens | reverse complement strand
TTTTAATCCTTATTTGATTAGATCCTTGTGATTTAGAAGCTTAGGAAATACAACAATATTGATGCAGTGTTGCATCATTACCTTCATCAAATTCTGTTTCAATTGATTTTGATCACTCAACTATCCCCACCATTGCTTCAATTGAGGTTGCCTAACCTATGCCACACTAATCAAAGGGCTGTGAAGTTCATACAATTTCTGTTCACTTTCTTTCTCTGTCTATCATCCTTCTTATTTTTGTCTTTCACCTTATCTCAAACATTTTGTCTACCAATTGACCTTTGCCAAAAAGCCATCTTTGAAGGAAAAGGATTCTAGATTACGCAAAGAAGATTAAGCATAACAAACGGTAAACTCTACCAAAAAAATCCTAGGCATCAGGCATCTTCTGATTACATTAGATATGTGATCTTGTAGCATATGGTGGAGATACAAGAATATCATTGTCGAGTTATTCTAAATTTCTAAGTACTTGAGCTTATATGAATACAATGATTTTTGTAGTATATGTATGTCGTGTACATCAGATTATAATCTCTCTTTATATGTTTTGTGTGATGTGCTATACTACAAATCTGTTTTTTGTGTGCACGATCTTCATGTAGATGGATTAGCATGTGTGTAAGATTTCCATCTATGGTGCCATGGCTTGAGTGATTGAGCTCCTGAAATATGTGTGATGTGATTGGGAAAAAAATAATAAAAAAACTTGAAAACTAATGGGAAAAGAGTCTGTCACAAGTGAATCCAATAAAAAGGAGAAAGAGTTGGCAAATGATTTGAGCAGTTTGGGACATGCTTGTAGCAGGCTTGACTAGGAGGGAGCCCTTATATACACTAACTTTCCTTGTGGAAACAATTGACAGTCACTCGTGGAATGAGTATGTTGAGCAGATTTTTGTCAGCCTCCCAATATTAATTCCTTGTCTCTACCTTGAAATGAAGAATAACTGTAACTAGCATCAATGAGAGTTAGAGACAACATGTATCCTTAAGTTCTATTAGAACATAGTTAAGATAGAAGAATTGGAAATAGAGAATGGGCGACAACATTGAGGAGATTTACTAATTAGTAATTACAAGTTCTATGGCTACAAGAGTAGATTGCCGTAGATTATGATGACTCTTCCTAGACCAGTAACACTTTGGAGCTCTACCAAAATTGTGGAGAGAGACCGAAGATGAAGATTATAAAAGGCACAATTTACACACTAATCAAAAATCTTGATGGGGTTTTCAAATTCCATAGGAGGAGTAACATAGTTATTGTTGCAAGATGGTGTGTCCCTTGGTCTTCCTTGTTCAGCGCGACGCTTGGGTTTGTGACATGGCTTAACCGCCTCATGTGGATCTTGTATAAATCTGGTAGTTGTATTGGGCATTGACAGGTCGATCTTTTGGTGCAATGACAACCACCAATGCAACAATTGGTATCAGAGCCAAGGTCACAGGTTTAAACCCCTCGCTTGTGCTGTGGGGGGATTGTTGCAAGATGGTGTGTCCCTTGGTCTTCCTTGTTCAGCGTGGTGCATGGGTTTGTGACATGGCTTAACCACCTCTTGTGGATCTTGTATAAATCTGGCAGTTGTATCGGGCATCAACAGGTCGATCTTTTGGTGCAACAACAACCACCAATGCAACAATTATGATCCTCAATATGGAAGGAATAGACCAAGGAATAGGTTAGGAGTTCTTTAGTGGGCTAAGTGGGATTGCCCACAAGGATAGTGGAATTGTTTGGGTGGGAATAGTGTAACTTGAGACAATATTGATGTGAAATATGCTAACCAATTTTTTCTTGAATTATAATAACACAAACCAGCACTAGTCAATTGGATTAGCGTTAGCTCCAAATAGAAAACCAAACTTGAAAAGAACTCACACCAAGAATGCACACTCAATCCCAATGAGGAATAGGTGTTGTCATATGGTGGAGGAGCTAAATGAAAAATACTTGAAAGAAACGACTCAACGTCAAGAATGTGCACTCAAGATCCCACTGAGGGCGAGGTGCTAACATATGACGGAGTGTTGAATTGAAACTAGAAATGAATAGGCGGATAACCAGCCATGAAGAGCATTTCCACACTACCACTAAATAGTGGGGGGAAAATATTACAATTAAAACAATTCGTCCGCTGCGGCGGGCATCCACAGAGTTGTGGGGATTCACCACTTGAGAGTGGGTACAAGAGTAATACAAATCCAATTATCCACATTGGCGGTAAACCATCTAGGGGTACTAATGTGAAATTAAAGAAAGAATTGCAGCAATAAAGGACTGGAACAGTACTACTGTTTACAGTCTTACAATATGGAAAAAGAGCTGCAAATTACATGAAAATTACAATAGATTCAATGTACCATGATACTGGATGATTCCATGCTAGACATCAACAATAAATGATGATGAAAGGACTGAAGATTCAAACTTAAACAAGTCTGATGTAAAATAACAATTCTAGAAATTCTGATCAGCAACTGTGAAATTCAAAGAAATATTCACAACTCACTCAAAATACCTCCGTTTTGTGTGAAACGAAAACCAATGAGCTGCTGGAAGATAGGCGCCCAACATTAGATGAAGAAACAGCAACAAAAACTAGTAATTTAATTCTTACACGAATCCCAATGCAGCAAGAATGGTACGGCCTTCATGAGGGGCGATTTTGACAAGTAAAAATCAACAACTCAAAATTAAAATCTGAAACTCTCCAAAGATGGTGGCCTTGGGTGTAGAATGGATTGGAAAAGTACCCACAAGCAAATTAAATTCACACAAAAAGCGGTATGCAAAACCACTTTCATTTGTGGTGCATCGACCTTCAAAATTCAAAATATCATTAAAACTTCAAGCTGTTGACTCAATCTGCTGATGCGGATGAGAAGCGGCAATGAAAACCAACTAGGTGTTGTATTTCAAACCGCGAAATTGGATTGAAACTAGGAGGTAAGCATCCTTGAAGTAAAAACCAAGTTGTCATTTAAATGACATAACATTGCTTATAAATTCATAGATAATCAGCTCTTCAAACAGCATGACACTAAGCTTTTGTTGGCAAATGAAATAAGAACTCTTCAAATTCAAAGTTGGATAGCCTTCCAAAAGGACACTACCTTTTGCCTTTTACTTTGAAATAATAAAATATTCAACTTCCCTTTAGGCATCCATTTCATAATTGCAAAAAGCAATAAGCATTTATTAAATAATTAAATGCTCACTTGACCCCTTTATGTCCCTTCTTTAAAACAACTTGAAGTCATCAAGCCTAGGCGTGGGGTACAACTTCAAGACATGAAAAGTGTTAAGTCAGAGCACAGGTCCAAGGAGAAAACCAAACCCAAAATGGCCCGGGGTGATGGATAACAAGATGACTTGAGGTTGAGCTAGCATTGATACCCTTGCCAAAATTAGACTTACTAAAATAGCCAACTTGCCAAAAATAGTAAGTTTACCTCAAAACCAGCAGCCAGGCCGGTGAGCAAGACTTAATGAAACGTGTAATTGAACCACTGCCAAAATTAGTATTTACTAAAAATAGTAAATACCTAGAAATGCCACAAACCTCCAAGCAAGGAAACCCTAATTTCACTTTTGATCAACCTACGGATTTCCGGAAATAGGCTATTAGTCAAAGAAGAGCGTATGGCCAAAATGGGGACATTACATGATGGTGGGAGGACTCTTGAGGAAGAGGTTTGTTGGCCCAACATGGGAGAATTAGTCAAAGAAAGCCAACTCTTGGGTGAAGGCGGAGGTGAGAGAGGAGTGGGGTAGGGAGAGAGAGTGTGGACCTAAGATAGAGAACAATAGGGCACCAAATGGAAAATATAGAAATGCTGAACCATTTTGCATGGGATTGGATGGATTGGATTTGGGGATTGGTAGTGAGAATTGGGAATTAACATGAAGAGGAATGATTCAATATTGCTATTGGAGACATAGGTGGTGAGCTATGACATAGAGCAAGCTTGACAAGGTTAGCTGAATGAGAGGAGTGGGATTTCGTGGGGACCACCACCACCAACAAGAAGAAGACCAAGGAATCCAAGCACAATGGGAAGTCCACCATCAATGGGAGACAAACATAATATTACCCTATTTAAGGGTGAGGGGAACACAAACTCTCAAAGTATTGTAACACATGCATTGCAATTTAGATTTTCAAATGGAAAAAATAATGAAGGGTGCTGGACTAGGTAGCTTCTAACTATAGTTCTCCCTTGCAACCATAGTTCTGATTTTACAAGGTGCAACTTGCATGATTTTGTTCAAACTTGTATTATATTAGTTAATTTTTAAACAGGAAATAGTTAAGCTTTGAAATAAAGAAAATAAACACAAACTCAAGAAAAATACAGAAATGACGGAGGCAGCAAAAGAAATCCTAAAGCTTGAAATGATGGAACAATTAGCTACCAAAAGGGTTTCCACAATTGTTAAATAGGTTATTTTTACATCTTTAGCACGGAAACAACACTACATTTTTAGCTGTTTTCTCCACAACATCAAAATTACTAAATACTTGCATAATCTTCTCTTATTGGGATAGGATTTATTGTGTCATGCCAAGTATTCATGGTTATATCTGATTAACAAGAATTTCTAGATATAAAACATCGATGGCATCCAATGTTGGCCATTCAACCACTATTTTGCTGCAGCTTGCTGTCATGAGTAATTTCATTACATAAATAAAATAAATATCTTGAGTATCAAATACTCTCTCCTTATATCTGTACAATAGTTCTCATTGTCAATCACCATTTGTGGCTAGGCTGAACAAGGAAACGACATTTACATTTATTGAAAACTAAAAGATATTACCTATTTTGAAAGCATGCAAGGCTATTTTTTTTCATTCAATATGATGTGTAAAAATTATAAACTCTTTGTATTGTTAGGTACCTAGGGGTATGCTGTTAAATGTATATTGGTTGATGGATATGCCAACATGTGGTACACATCACTTAAGTTAGTTATATTGTATGCACAATAGCATATACTTTATAAGTCATCTCACTAGCTAATTAGTATTATTGTATTTATTCCACGTGTGGGGAAGTGATAGTGGTATGTAGTTGAGTGTATATATGTTTACTCCACTAGTGGTAATTCAATATGCTATAGAAGTAAACTAGAAACACAATATCATTGAGCATGTAAAAGCATTCACAGAACATAATAGATGTATATGAAGCATTGTAGTCTTTATTCATGTACTTGCAGTATTACATTATCATATCAACCACACCTGACTACGAACCAAACAACAACATAAATAGTTAACCAGCGTCGGTTGAGAGCACCAACCGTCGGCAACTGACAAGTACCAACTACACCCGAGTGCTAACTATTCCCGAGTGCTAACTAGTTCCGAGTGCTAACTAATCCTGAGGACTAACATTATTTATTTATTCTATTTGCTAATTACTATTTAGCGGCTTACATCATCCCACCCTCATAAAAAGTCGTCTTCCCAGACGACAAATACAATACTGGGAGATCAATACATAAAATTTCAGTGGGAAGAGGGTTGAGAGGATGTCCCTGGTGGCTAGGGAACTGATGAAGTGGTAGCCGGAGTGGTCAGCTGTCGTAGTTGATACACCTCTGTACGCTGCTGAAGGTGACGAGAGGGCTTCAATTCCTTCTCTCGAGCGGTTTTGACCAGGTGCACTGCCTCCTTCAAGTTTTTATTGACCCTCTCTAGTTCTTTGTCTTTTTCTGCCAACTGGCGGCCCATCTCCTCCTCAAGTGCTTTCATCCTCTTCTCCATACCCTGAATGCTTGTATCCCGAGCGATCACTTCCAGCTTCTCCTTCTCCAACAAATGAGTGAGCTCTTGTAGTTGTTTCTCAAAGGATTCTGCCTTGGCCTATATTTTATGGGAAAGGGTGATGGCTTGATCCGCTTTCCTCGTCATTTTGTTTAGATGGATCTCATACTTTCGGTAGGCTAGAAATAATGTCCTGTATGCTGTCTCCATCTCGAATAACTGTGCCACCAGCTTGTTGTCTCTCCCATGCAAAACTGGCCTCTTCGGAAACCAAGCAGCCATCATTTCTGGTGTCTTCTTCGCCAACCAATCACCAGTAAATATCTTGTCAAACTCTCTACCACTCCCTGAGTTCATGAACTGAATGATCCTTCGTGCCTCCTGCTCGGCTATGGGCGAGTAGTTTCGGTGCAGTGTCTTCGCAATGTCAGACACTTCTTGGATGACCAACGCAATAGGCTCAAGGCTGTGAATGTACCTCTTGATTGTACCTATTGGGTCCTCTCAATCTGGCTTGGGAATTATCACATCAATCCCTTCTGATACATCATTATCATTGGATCCACCGGCATCTCCGACATTACCCACAGTTGCAGGTATGGCCATTTGTGGTGTGGTAAGAGGCTCCTCATCTGACCCAATATGGATCACCTGTGCCATCTCTCCCCCCTTCATTGCTTGTTGCTCTACTACTGGTTGCGTATTCTCCACAGCCATCATCGGCTGAGTGCTCCTGGCTGGTGCAGCATCTCTTCCCACCTTTGTCTCCATCAATCTTGGTGAGTGTATGGGGGAGATGTCCTCCTCCCGAATAGGTGTTCCCATTTGCCGTAGCCATCCATCTACACCCTTTGTCTGAAGTGTCCCTCCTGGTGATGTCGGTGCATCTGTCTCACCTATTATACCCTCCGGTGTTGTGTCCTCTGCCACCCCTAGTGGTGTCATCTCGCCTGCTGATGCAACTGCGTCAACTGTGCCACCTTCCTCGACCTTCTCTTCTACCTCCTGTTCGACTGGGGCTTTCACTGGAGTATTAACATCTACTGAATAAACTTCGACTGGTGAAGTACTATCGACAGATGAAGACAGTGCTAATTGCTCATATTCTTCACTATCGGCTTGTTTCCTTTTCCTCTTCACCGTCTTCGGCTCTTCTGTGGTGCTCCCAGCATCCAAAGTCGTCCATCTGAAAGCTGTAGGCCAAGAACTGTCATAATCCTTTGCTGGCTGAAATTTTCCCAATTTCCCCTCTGGCACTTGATTGTAGACGTCATCCAGAAAGAGGGCTATAAGCTGCTGGGTCATATAGAACGCCTTGTGTTTGCATTCTAAGAACTCTCTAATCCTTTCTGATAGGTATAGTGCCCAATTGTAAACCTTTCCCCCACTCAGCCCGAACATATACTCAACCATCCAGGTTGCGATATCTGAGGCTCAGCTGGCGCCTGTCAACTTGCATTTGATAAGATCCATAATGCACTTCCAATCACCATTCCCCAACATATTTTTCCGTAACCCTCGAGCTCCTGCACTCCAGATTATTTCCTTTTCTTTGGCAGTGATCCGACCGGCAAACTCTTTTAATAATCATCTCTTTCTATTGCGCATTCATTTTTGTAGTTGGCTTGGCGACCACCTGCCCAGACGCAGGTATGCCAAAGACTCTCCGGAAGTCCGAGGGATAAAAAGCCACGGTAACTGGAAACCCTTCGTATTCAATTGTACTCCTGTGGCTGTGCTGGTTGTAATTGGCAACAATCTCTCAAATATTCTTCAAAATCCTTAGCATTAAAAAAGGGACACTGTGCTACCTTGTCCACCTGTGCTGTCGCCAGTGCTCGCTTGATGGGATAGTCGGGTGCCGTCTCCTGCCACCATGTCTTGCACTCTGTGCCTGTGAGACTCTCCCACGTCAGCGAATCTGCAGTCATAGTATCAACTTTCCCCTTATCTGACTTGCCTCCAGTCACCTTGGATTTCAGTGTTATTTTCCTTGCTTTGGTACTCGTGCTGGCATCCATTTTTCCGCTCTTGAAAGGATGAAACTGTCGGAGAATAACTTTTTTGGATAAGTGAAAACCCTTAACAACTTCCGGTACAGCAGCAGTTATTTTTTCCTGGCGAAGGCTCCAGCTGATGAATGGTACGGGCTTCTTACTATGCCGTACGGATTTTTCCTGAACCCAACGTACGACTTTCTCCCTAGTTCGTACGGCCTCCTCTCTGGTTGAGCATATGACCTCCCTTCTCCTCAAGCGTACGGCCCCTTCTCTGGCTGAGCGTACGGCCTCTTCTCTGGCTGAGCGTACGGCCTCTTCTCTGGGATGGCGTACAACCTCTCCTCTCTTCCAGCGTACGGCCTTTCCTTTAATGCGTACGTCCTCTTCTCCCTTCGAGCATACGGCCACCTTCTTCAAGCATACGACCACCTTCCTCTGCAAGCGTACGGCCACCTTCTTCAAGCGTACGACTTCTTTCTTCAAGCGTACGGCCCTTTGCAAGCGTATGAAATTCTTCAACTGCACCCGTACGGATTTCCTCTAGTGTAGTCGTACGGATCTCTTTATGGACCAAACACGTGTGAAGTTTTGTGGTACGTTCTTCAATACGTACGGCCTTCTTCCTGTCCGCTGTACGGCCTCCCCTTGTGCCCAATGTACAAACGTCTTCCTCTTACTGCGTACTGCTTCCTCCACTCGTACGACTTTCAGACTTGTTCCTTTCTGCTTTGAACGATTTCTTTTCGATGGGTTTTGAATACTAAATGATGGTGCACTCTTATACTGAGCATCCTCAATAGGTTTAATTCGTACGCCCTTTCTCCCTTTTAATTTTGTAATATTTTTTACTTGCAATTTCCTTCCCTTGAATACTTTTAATGTTTTAATTTTTTCACTTCCCTTGGTCGGCTTTGCTTTTTCCCTTACTCCATGTCTTTTATTTTTTCCTTTTGACATTTTTTCTCTCTTCAATTCTTTTTAATTTCCCCTCCATATTTTTTTTATTTCCGTCTTCTCTCTCCTCTCTCATCCATTTGCCCTGTGTTTCTTCGTTTATTCTTTTTTCTTCATTTATTTTTCTACCCTCCTTCCTTTTTTCGTGACTTTTAGCTTTTTTCTCATCTATCTTCAATTTTTTCAATTTTTGCTTATTTTCTCTCATCTCTTCTTTCTTCGTGTTTAGATGTTCTTTTTATTCCTTGTACTCCTTCATCCGTTTTAACCTTCAACTCAGACGCATAGTACGATTTGCACGTATGCGGGGGCCGCTTATAGCATTCTTCTTCACAACATGATCCTATATACTGTATATCAAACCATTTATCAAGCAATGGAGAAGGGCCAATACCTTTGAAACTGCCGTCGATATATCGTCCGTCGTAACGCTGGTACCACGTAACCTCTTCGCCTTCTAAAGTCAGTGGCTCGGCTGGGTTAGGTATTATTTCCCAAAGCCCATCTTGTGTCACAAACCTCGGCACCTTCCTCTGTTCTCGTCTCGAGTGCTTAATTACATCTTCAATGTACCCGTCTACACTTGAAATGAACATATCTTCTGTCATCATTACAGTCTTTAAACAAGGAGTTGTTCGTTCAAAATAGGCTTCCCACTGTTCATCGTTCCAATCATTTGCTTCATCATCAGCATCCTCAAGTTGACACAAACTTTGTTCATGGGTGAGTTGTTCCTCTTTCTCTTTCTGTGCCTCGATATCTAATTCTTTCACTAGGTATCCTCGCCGGAGGCCTTCATACGGAGCAATGTAACACCAATGTCCACCCATTCTCCGCCATAGTGTTGGTGTCCCGAATACCGCATTAGTCAGGTGCTTATGCATCCGAGGTACAGCAATACCTTCTACCTTCTTCTGCACCAGTCTCTCTTCGATGATTTGATCCACGCCAGATTCCATCCAAACTCCTTCGGCTGCATAGCCGGGGCCTCTCGGACCCCAGTCATATTCTTGCGAATCCTCTCCTTGCACAGCCCAGTCTTCTTTAGTAGCATAGCCCAACATATTGATGGCAATAGCGTTCTCCTTCCTTTCTTGATACTGTTTCAACTTGGAACCATTGATTGCTTCTGGTATGGGTGACCCATCTAAATTCTCAAGTTTTATAGAGCCATTGTGTAGAAACCCTAGTTTCCCCTGGTTGTGCTTCTGACTAAGTTTTGGTTTGTTTTTTGCAGTTTTTGATTTTTTTGACGTTTTTTGAAGTTTTTGAACAATAAATGAAGAATGCGATTTTGCTTGAAAAAATGATAATAAATTCAATACAAATTAATCTACTTTGATAACGATGAAATCAATAGCCAGAATGGACGCCAATCTTAATATAAATCTTCTGAGACAGTTACAATGAAGGTCTGATAACATGCAAAGTGAAAGGCAATGATTTTATGAAAACCTGATTTTTGATACAGCAATAAATGATCAGCTTGAGAAGGTACGGCTGCAATGAATATTGGTTTCTCCTCCAGTCTGATGATCCCAAAAGCCTCCAGCAACCCCAGCGCTCCAAGATGATGAAGATTGCAAGTCAAAAGATAGGCGCTTTGGCTCAAAGCAAAACACGCCTTTTCATGCAAGTACGGCCTGACAGAAAGGTACGGCCTGCTGCTGTAATAAATGCAATTTGTACGACTCTTCTGGAATCTCTGGATATGATGAATATAGGCGCCTCTATGCAATAATCCTTCTGAATAATGAATATCTCTGATAACTCTGAAGTTTGTCTCAATATGAAGCTCTGTAATTTCCTCTGAATGAAGAAATCTCTCAGCTGCAATAGATCAAGTGTTATTTCACACTCTCTGAATTGCTTCCAGTGGAGATGGCTCGTTCCCCAAGGAATTCGAACTTGAAACCCTAAAGTCTCTTGCTCAGATCAAAGTTGATCAATTTCTCAAAATCAATAATCACATAATGGCACCAAACCCAATGCAAAACCCTTTATCTCTTGAAAAGTGCGATTTCCACAAAGATAGGGTTTCATTAAAATATTTCGAACTTTTCCTTTTAATTATTCAATAGTCTCAGCTCAAATATTTTATAATAAATTAATTGCCAAATTGGCCCCTTTCCTGATGATGGGCGACCCCTCAATAAAATCACTTAAGTTATAATTTAATATTATAACTTTATATTATAATCATCAAATAATTAATATTTAATTAATATAATTAAATATTAATATCTCCCTCGTTACTCATCCGATGACTGATCCGTCTGAAGCTGACGAACACTGAAGTGATTCTGAACGCTGCCAAAGCCATACTGCTAAAAATAGCAGGGGTCCCACGCTGCCTGCCAGGAACTGCTAAAAATAGCAACTTCTGCAAGAAGTCTCCGATCGAGCCCAAACGAAAGCCTACTGATCAAACTTCGCCAACTGAAGCTGAGCCAAGCTCCCAAAATGACCCTCTATCCAGTCCATTAGCCTACGAGGATCGTATGATAGGCCAATCCTGTGCTTCGAGAGATGTCACTGAGCAGGGGACATGACACATTGTCATAGACTTCTCGAACTTGAAACGGTCCTAACCAACGGACTTTGAACTTCCCCGGCTTAATCTCGTTGCGGCCGTTATATTTTAGAACTAACTGTCCTAGCCGAAAGTTCATTCGCCGGAGGTGCTTATCGTGCCAATACTTCCTTCTCTGCTGCATGTTCTCTGTCATCCATTGTGCCATTATCCTTCGCTCATCTAGTTTATTAAGTTGGTATAGTCGTTCTTTTAAACTTTCCGTATCACCCAGCCGATTCTCCACGGCTATCCTTAAGCTGGGTACCATGTATTCCATTGGCATTACTGCTTCCTGCCCGTACATTAATTGAAAGGGCGTGTGGCCCGTGGTTACCTTGTACGTCGTACGGTAGGCCCACATGATGGTTGGTAATCTCTCTTCCCAGTCAGCTTTTTCTATGCCACATGACTTGTGGATGACTGATACTAGCACTTTATTTGTAGACTCCACCTGGCCGTTAGCTCGCGGGTAGTACGAACTTGATAGGTTGTGAAAGATCCGGAACTCCGTCGTCATTAGCCTGATGACATGATTGACAAAATGCCTTCCACGATCACTCGTGATCTGAATGGGAATGCCGTACCGTGTCACTATTTGCTCATAGATAAATCTTGCTGTACTCTGCGTTGTATTGTCTGGCAATGCTCTAGCTTTAGCCCACTTCGTCAGATATTCAGTAGCAACCACAATGTATCGGCATCGATGCAACTGACTCACCTTCAATGGTCCAATGAAGTCCAATCCCCATCGTTCGAACAACTTCTGTGGCTGTGAGGGATGCAATGGCATGAAGTCCCGCTTCAATGGTTTCCCGACCCTCTGGCAGGTGTCGCAGCCTAACACCCATTCTCTGGCATCGGTGTGCAACGTTGGCCACCATAGGCCTGCCAGAAGAATTTTCCTTGCTGTAGCATATGGTCCCATATGACCGCCAGCCAGACCTTCGTGTGCCTCCTTTAGTATGCCTGGTACCTCTTCTTCTATAACACATCTCCAGAGGATTTGATCAGGCCCCATCTTGTAAAGCAAGCCATTGATCAACTGGGACGTTTTACTTTTCAAGACGAGCTTCGCCTTTCCGCTAGTGGCATTTCTTTCGGGAATGTGGATGTGGACAAATATTCCCCAACCTTCTCATACCACGAGGGTAGCACTGCAATCTGAAGTAAGTGTGCATCCAGAAAATCTTCGTTCACCCCTCCCTCGGTAGGTTCGCCCGACCGGATTCTGGACAACTGATCAGCAATCACATGGCTCTTACCCGGTCGTACGATGATGGTAAAGGTAAACTCTTGGAGCAGTAATAGCCACCTGCTTACTCGTCCTTGAATGATTGGCTTGTTCACTAAATACATTAAGGCTTGATGATCCACATAAAAGGTGAACGGCGTGGCTAGGAGATAGTGTCTGAACTTCTGTACGGAGTAAACCATTCCTAGTGCCTCACGCTCGGTCGTACTGTAATTTCTTTCTGCTTTTGAAAGTAGCCGACTGGCAAAGAATATGGGTTGGTCCAACCCATGTGCTCCCACTTGTGCTAGTGTTGCTCCAATGGCGAAATTAGAGGCATCCACATGTACATGAAACTCCTTATCCCAGTCCGAATACATCAATATGGGTGAGCTGATCAATTGGTCCTTCAGTTCGTTGAATGCCTTCTCCTGTTCTTCGGCCCATATGAATGGTTGGCCCTTCCTCGTCAGTAGGTCAAGAAGATATGACACTTGCGCAAAATTTTTAATAAATCTCCGATAGTATCCCACATGCCCGAGGAAGGACTTCACACCGGTGACGTTCTCTGGAGCCTCCATCTGTACGATTACTCGCACCTTGTCGGGATCGGTTTTCAACCCAGCCTTGCACACAATGTGTCCGAGTAGCTTTCCTTGTGGCACCATAAATCTGCATTTCTTGGGATTCAAAGCAAGGCGGGCTGCTCTACATCTTTCCATGCACTCGCCTAAAGCTTTCAAATGTTTTTCTTTATCACTGTAAATTGACCAGTCATCGAGGAAGGCTTTGAAATTACCTACAGACATTTTGTCAAAAATGTGGAGTATTATCCTCTGGAATGTGGCTGGTGCGTTGCACAATCCAAACAACATCCGGTTGTATGCGTACACCCAGTCCTCAACCACGAACGTAGCCTTCAATTTGTCTTCCTCCGCGATACTGATTTGGTTGTAGCCCGAAAAGCCATCTAGGAACGAGTACATTTCATGCCTGGCAACTTCTTCGAGGATTGTGTTGGTGAAGGGAATAGGAAATGGGTCCTTGATGGTCACCGCATTCAGACTCCAAAAGTCAACACATTCTAATTTGCTCCTTTTCTTTCTTCAAGGATATGACGATCGTTGATACCCACTCGCTGACATCCACTTTGAAAATGATGCCCGCTTCCAACATCTTCTCAATCTCCTCTTGTACTTTAGCGGCATAATTTTTATTCATTCTGTACGGTCTCGTTCGTACGGGCTGGGATCCCGGAACGAGAGGGATCCTGTGTACGCATAACTCCGGTGGTACGCCTTTTAGATCTTTATACGTCCAGGCAAAGGCATCTTTATACTCCATAAAGATTCTGAATGCTGCCGCCTTCAGTACGGTGTCCCAATCATCACCCACAAGAATCTCCTTAGGTTTTTCTGGTTCCCCAAGGTTTACCTTCGTCAGCGTTGGCTCCTCGTACTTGATGATTTTGTCCCGTTCAAACTTGTGTGCCGGTGTCACATCCAATTTTGCCGTACCTTCCTTATATTTTCCGTACTCTGGGGGAAATGTTTCACTGGTCGAGCCTTTGTCTTCTTCCGCTTCCCCCTCCTTGACTTGTAGCATGTTGCAATCAGGGTGGAAGACTTCATAATCTTCCATCTGCCAGTGAAATAGTCCGTTCAACGAACTGGTCTCGTCCTCCGAGCAACTCCCAATCTCCAGTACGCCTTCTTCATCTGGCTCCATTAATTTTCTTTCTTCATCAACATCTGATTCTTCTTCCGATTTGGATGCCGAAGACGTCAGATCTTCACTGACAGCCTGGTTCTTCAGATCAATAGTGTACTTCCTCCCCCGACTCTCTATCGAGAGTGTATTCCTCTTCCAGTTGTGGTTTTCCTTGGCAGCGATCAACCATCCCCGTCCCAATAGTGCATCGTACGCCTTTTTCTCTAGTGGGATGACGACAAAATTTAGCAAAAACAGTTGCGTGCCGATCGAGACTTTCTGTTCCATTAGTGTACCAAGGGGTTTGATGCCATGCTGATCTACTCCTACGAGGTGGAATGTCGGGGGCCAAAGAGTCGGCTTACCCAAACACTTCCATGTTTCCTCTGGCAGTACGTTTACTCCCGAGCCTCCCTCGACAATAGTGTTAGATAATTTCATTCCTAGAATTTCCATCTCGACAACGGCTGGTTTCCTCCTGATACTTACTATGAGTAGCATTGGATCCGTGATCTCGGCTCCTGGTTTTGGCATTCGTTCTAGCGGACCCTTTTGGAGATTGTCTTCCATAACATTTGTAAGTGCTACTCTCAGATGAGGCATCGTTTGCAAAAGGTCAGTTACCTTGATTGGTACAGTTGTGTGAAGCACTTGCCGTACTATGTTCTTCTCTGACTCCAATTGCAACAACTTACTGGTAGCTTTAGAATTTCTACGTTCATTCACCATTGCCTCTTCTACTCTTGTCTTGGCTTCCTGGAGTCTTTCTTTCTCCGTACGAGGGTCTGGATAATATGCCTTCTTCGATTGCGCCCTTGTGATTGCCAAGACTTCTTCGTCGGCTATCTCCAGCATATTGATACTACCTTTCTGCTTTGGACAATCGGTGTCTTCATGATCACCCGGTCCACACCATTTGCATAACTTTCCCTCGGTGCCTTGGCCGCCCTGACATTCCCTCACAAAGTGACCCCATTCATTACAGTTCCGGCACTGGATCATTGGCCGTCCTTTGCTATCGTACTGAATTTTGCTTCTGGGTGTATTATTTTTCCGATTGTTACGGTAGCCTCCAAGGGATGCATTGTTGTTTTGTGGTTTTGGCGATGTGGTCGGAGGGGTTGACTGTTCTCCTTGGGTGAAGAATACTTGCGCACTTCTTGCTTTTAAGTTGTATGGGCACTCCTTGACGGAGTGTCCCATAACTTGGCAGATGCCACAAAATAATTTTTTCGGGCAGTTCGGCTTTGTATGACCTTCCGTCTTGCATTCGGTACACCATAATTCATTCGCCTCCTTCGAACCTTCCTTGTCGGCTTTCAGTTCTTTCATCATCCGCATCATGTCCCGATGAAGAGCTTGCACAGTTGTTGATTCATCTTCACTTTCCTCGGCACTCTCTTCGTCATCTTTCTTCTTCCCCTTCGAGGATGTCTTGCTCTCACTTTCAATGTCCATCGCCCGATTATATGCTTCAGTGTACGAGGATGGCGATACCACTTTCATTTTTCGCCGAAGCGAGGGAATCAACCCTTCAATAAACCATCGCTTCTTTAGGCCATCTGCTGGCTGTGCCTCCAACTTTCCTATCAAGTCTTTTAATCTCCGATTGTAGGTCCGCACGCCCTCGTGCTTTCCCTGTTTAGTCTTGTCTATCTCCGTGACGATCTTGCTATCGTCTCGTAGGAGTTTGAATTCCTCCTGGAAAGCTTGCTTCAATACCCTCCATGTGGCTCTCTGTGCTTGATCTAATTCAGAGTACCAGTCAATGGCACTGTCTCTCAGTGTCGCTGGGAATGCTTTTAGCCACTGGTCGGGATCATCCTGTCCGCTGGCTATCTAGATAGTCTCACATGTCTTGCAATGCCTTACGGGATCTTCAGACCCATTCCCCATGAACTTCGGCAACTTTTGCTGGTCCGAATGAGCCATCTTTCCCCGCTGTCCTCCTTGTGTGTTGGACCCGATTAGACTGGTGGTTTCCTTGCTACATCCCTGTGCGTCACTTGCACTCTTGGCCACGTATGAGTTACTCCCACGTCCTCCGTCAGCGTCCTCAACACCGTGAGTCTCCTGGGGTTCCCTCCGGTGCTCTCTTTGCCCTGGGGTATTGAGCTCAAGTCTTCCACTCGTCAGCCGTTCGTCGTCGTCCGAAAGGGACAACTCTCGAAATCGTCTGATGCTATTGCTCAATTCATCTTCGTTCTCCTAGGGATCATATCTTCCTACATACGAAGTGCCGAAGGGGTCTCCGTCCCTTCCTTCTGTCAAACTTTGGTGCGCTCGTCCAATGGATGTGTCTATTCTTGTCAGGTTTTCATATGTTCTTTTAATGCTCTGATTTATTTCAATTAAATCCTCATCCAGTTCCTTACCGACGTGCTTTAGTCTTCTTCGCCGGTTTTCTTGTTCTTGCAACCTGAGTGATCGCCAAACCTTTTCTTCCTGAGTCTCGTGCCCGCCAGGTACTCGATTCTTGTCTTTGTTCGGCCGTACGGGCATTTAAAATATGTTCAGGCAATCATTGCTGACTACCGGATGTACGTCTCCGGCTCGTGTCTCGTTCTTCTTCTTCTCTTTTAGTTTGTTCTTCGTAGCGTTGTAGTATTTGTTGCCTTCGGCGCTCCCGATCTTCTTCTTCTTGGAGGTCTTGCAGAATAATGGAATGACGGGCCAGCAATCTGGGCATACGATTCAGGAGGTGATTCACCTCGTCGTTCACTTCCAATCTATCCCAAATAACTTCCTCAGGGATCTCCCGTATTTGGGATTCCCTACGTATGTGATCTCGTAAGGATATCTTCCACAGAATGACAAGATCTTCCATCAATAGGTCTTCTCGTTCCTCATTAGCATTTACAGGTTCTTCCGCCGGTTGACCCATTACGCTGCCATGACGAGTGATGCCCTAGTTCGCTCAGGCAACGGCGCCAAATGTTTACTCCACTAGTGGTAATTCAATATGCTATAGAAGTAAACTAGAAACACAATATCATTGAGCATGTAAAAGCATTCACAGAACAGAATAGATGTATATGAAGCATTGCAGTCTTTATTCATGTACTTGTAGTATTACATTATCATATCAACCACACCTGACTACGAACCAAACAGCAACATAAATAGTCAACCGGCGTCGGTTGAGAGCACCAACCGTCGGCAACTGACAAGTACCAACTACTCCCGACTGCTAACTAATCCCGAGTGCTAACTAGTCTCGAGTGCTAACTAGTTCCGAGTGCTAACTAATCCCGAGGACTAACATTATTTATTTATTCTATTTGCTAATTACTATTTAGCGGCTTACAATATATTGTGGGGCTTAAGCAAAAGAGGATATGTGAAAAGTATTCTAAGTGTCGGGATCTCAGTACAAAGCTATTGTATGGAGTGGCTTCTTTGATAAGGAATATTGTGTGGCATTTCTCTATCATAAGGCTTTGATCTCTATTGTATTAAATATATTATTAATATTATTCTGTATTCCAATATTAGTCTCTGAGGATGTTAACATTTGGCTTAGAGCTTTGATTTGGGCCAAGTGGGAGAAAATTTTTGCTATTTTTTTCTAAACAAGCTGCCTATATTGCAAAAGATTATGTGCCTCACACACATCTTCAATTAAAATGATTTTGGATTTAGTTTAAGGAGTTTTGCAAAAAGTGTTCACAAAAGGATTTAGTGTAGTATTGAGGGTGATGTGATGATGTAAAGTTGACCTTGTGATTCTGATTTTTGATGAACTTTTAATGTGAAATTAGGGCAGAATTTTGCAGAAGGTTGTTCATCTCATATAGGTTTCCAATTAAAACGATATTGGATTCATTGGAAACACAATTTTGTGAGCTTTTGGAAAATTGGTCATAATAAGGATTTTGTCATGTCCCTCGAAATTATAGCGTTGAGATATAAACCATCGAAAACAAGATAAATAAAATACATATTAAAACATTAACTATCTAATATCATTATAATTATAATTATCAAAGATAATATTATAATTATAAATATTAAAATAATAACGCTAGCAAATTAAATATTAAATAAATATAAATATAAAATGTGATATTTTTATTATAATGTAATAATAACTAAATATACAACTTATTAATCATACAAATATCAATAATGCATCAATCATTATATAAGGAGGAGCAATTAATAAAAAGCATCGATTTGGATATGATTTACAAGGCAATCATTAATAATGAACAAGCAACGAATATACTTTTCCTAATAGCAGTGATTCACATGATCTCCCAAGGCGGCAATTGAACATAACAAAGGATATTTAAATAAGGCAGTCAAACACTAAAGACTGATTCCAAAAGGCAACACATAAAGACACGTCTCAAAACAAGCCTTGATCAACTATAAGAAGAAGATTGATATCAACCCAAAAAGGCATTGATGAGAAAACAAGAAATATAAGAAAGAAAGCACGGGCTGCATACATACAGGAGAATGTTTAATGAGTTGTAATCTGCTTAAATGATGCAATGACATTGGATTCACAATTTGTCATGTCCCCATTTTTGGTGAGCATCAGTGATCGTGAGATTGGCCTATCATGAGACCCTCGTAGGCTAACAGAGTGGTTAGAGGGTCGTTTCGGAGCTTGGCTCAGCGTCAGATTGGCAGTTTTGATCAATTGGCTTTCGTTTGGGCTCGATCGGAGACCTTTTGCAGAATTGCTATTTTTAGCAGTTCCGGGCAGGCAGAGTGGGACCCCTGCTATTTTTAGCAGTAGGGATTTGGCGGCATCCGGAATCACTTCAGAGTTCGTCAGCTTCAGACGGAACAGTAATCGGATGAGTAACGGGCGAAATATTAATATTTAATTGCATTGATTAAATATTAATTAATTAAGGATTATAATATAAAGTTATAATATTTAATTATAACTTAAGTGATTTATCTTGAGGGGTGCGCCCATCATCAGAAGGGGCCAAAATTGACGTTTAAAATTATATTAAAATATTTCGCTGAGACTATGAGGAAATTAAAAGAATTAAAAAGTGAATATTTTAATGATTTCCTATTATTAAGGAAATCGCACTTTTCAGCTTAATAAAGGTTTTGCATTGGTTTCTGAGCCATTATGACATTTGAGAACCAGAAATTGATCAGACTTCGTCAGAGAACGGAAGCCTTAGGGTTTCATCTCGAATTCCGTGGAGAACGAGCCATCTCCATCGAATCAGTTCAGAGGGTGTGAGATATCACCCGATTTACTGCCAGTTGTGAGACTTCTTCATTCAGAAGAAGTTACAGAGCTTCAGAGAATTCATTGACTTCACAGGAAATAGACATTCAGGGTTTGACAGACATTCTGTTCATTTGGGAAGCTATTGCAAATCTAGGCGCTTATCTCATTGATGTTCTGGAGGCTTAAGAAAGAAGCCGTACAAAATCCATTTAATGCATGCAGCAGGCCGTACTTCTGTACCAGGGCCGTACCAATCCATTTGAAGCATAGTTATCAAGGGTGCTTTTGCCAGGGGTTTGATTCAGAGTATATTCATTCATCAAGGCGCACTTTCCACAGAGATCTTGAGAAACTTGAAGGAGCCGTACAAGATATTTATTACTGCTGTGTAGAATCAGGCCGTACCAGCTGTGTACTTGGCCGTACTACCTTCAAAGGACGTGTTTCTTCATTGTGGTCAAGACGTCTCCTTTTTGGCTTGTTACCTTCATTCAACTTTGGCGCCTAGGAGTCTGGAGTCATCCGCAATTACCAGACAGAGGGAGAAGAATATGCTTGTTGCAGCCGTACCATATATACCACATCATTTAATGCTGTCTCAGAAATCAGGTTTTTAAATATTTGTTGCCTTTTCCTTTGCATGTTATCAGAACTCCATTGTAATCGTCTCAGAAGTATAATAGAATATCTGGCAACATTATTATCAGTAGATTTCACAGTTTCTGGAGTATTTAGAATTTATTTAGATTTTACATCATTTATGTGCAAAATCGCCTTCATCTTTATTTATGCAAAAACGTCAAAAAACAACACAAAAACCCAAAACGTCAGAAAACCTTCAAAAAACAATCAGAGACAGTAAAAGGGGAAACTAGGGTTTCTACAGTGGTATCAGAGCTAAATCCTGCCATCCTGAGGGTTTAGCCATCTTCTGCAGCCGGAACAGTTTGGGTTTTTATCAGGTATTATTCATCCAGGCGAGCTTTGGTTGACAGGCAACAGGGTTCGATCTGGCAGCCGGGAAACATGGCTGACAGAACTGACAGGAATTACAGGACTGATAGAACAGATAATGTTAGAACAGAGTTTCTTCATAGTAACAGAGGTCAGGGCCGTGCAGAGGTCTTGCATGCACTCAGAGATCTTCGTGTAGGTCAACGGCAGTCAAATGGTGTATTACAGCAGTTG
This sequence comes from Sequoia sempervirens, assembly GCA_007258455.2. Classification (NCBI taxonomy): domain Eukaryota; kingdom Viridiplantae; phylum Streptophyta; class Pinopsida; order Cupressales; family Cupressaceae; genus Sequoia; species Sequoia sempervirens. The sequence goes on along the minus strand of VDFB02331473.1, from coordinate 8,889 downwards.
GCAGTTGCACTTCAGAGACTGGATACTCCGAGGAGACCGTCACCACATCGTGACGATGACAGGAGTGTTGCAGGTTCACGGAGAGCTCCTAGGACAGTGCCACGGACAGCAGATAGGCCTACTAGGCCCACTTTCACGAGACAGGAGCCCGATGAGGTTATAACAGGTGAACAGCATGAGGGTTTGTTCGTTGGTACCTTTAGGACAGCGAACGACAGGTGGCAGTTAGAATCACCTGAGATCAGCGGAAGGATCTCGATTGACAGAACACCACAAAACACCGAAAGAGAAGTGGTTAGCATGTTCCAGGAGTATAGCATTCTACCTCAGAAGATTAAAACAAAACTTCCTTTCATGAGTTACGTGGATGTGCACCCGAGTCTTTGCCATAAGACAGAGTTGGCAAGGAAGAAATATCTCACCATAGCTCACGAGCTGTTTACACCTGAAAGGGATCGAGAATCTACACCTAGGTATGATACAATATTTCGTCATGATGATTTGATATCTTCAGTCTCCTATGAAGAGGGCAGAGATTTATGTGATGAATTTGATAGAAGTGCTGATTTAATTCGAGAACACACTAGCACAGCCTTGGGTAATGATTTACCTACATCGTCCTTGCAAGAGGTGGCCCAAGAAATTTCTACCATGGAGGCTACTTCTGATTTTTATGACAGCGATGGTAAAACTTCGCGTGAGCATGAGCCAACAGCTGTTTCAGAGATGCAAAGTAACCCTATTGAGTTGTCACGTGAAGAGACTCAAGAGTTGGGTACTACAGATGCAATTGGTGTAGATAATTTATATCATGGTGAGTCTGATTTTCCGGATCAGACCTTTGAAAACCAGCTAGAGGATTCATATGTTGATATGGGATCCCAGGATCGTGCTTTGGATGGGCATACAGTCACTGTTGGCGTAGAAGCGTGTGAAGATACTGTCAGACTAGCAACTTCTACCGTACCAGTTGAGCCATCCTTTGAGGTACCGAGCAGCAGTAACTTAAATGCTGAGGTGTGCATGGATGAAAGCACACATGATGCTGCTTATCATGCGGTGAGCGATGACGGATCAGCGTCATATCATAGTGCATATGGTGAACCGGAAATCTTGTATGGGGGTCGTAAGCTTCAGAATCCTCATCATTTGGTTGGGCAACTACAAGTGAATGACAATATGATTGCCACCGCCCTTGAGCATTTTGACGTTGCACGTCAGATGTTGACTACCTATGGTTGGGGTCCTCCTTTGACAGATGGGCTCAGCGATAGTGGTTTTTCCCTTGCAGTGATACAGGCACTCCGAGAAGCAATTGGAACGATGAAACAAAACTACCTCAAACTCCTTGCTGACAGGGATTTCCTTCTCGAGTGGGATTGCATTTGTTATGATGCATTGCAGGGAAAAGGAGAACAGATTGGTGAGCTCACTCATGAGCTGGAGGTGACTAGGGACTCATTGCATAGCACCCAGTTGGCTCTTCGAGAGTCGCAGTTACAGATTGAGAGGTTTACCGTGGCGTTGAGTTTAGCACAATCTTCACCACCTTTGGATATAGTTCAGTTTTCCACGGCAGCGGTTGGTGAGGAGTATACACCCATGGTTCATAGCAGTGAGGGAGATGTTGAGGATGTGGTTACATCCATCACAGTCACAGGTGCAGTTGATACAGATAGGATGAGTACACCAGAGGAGAGTTGCAGTGAGCCACGCGTTGCACCAGGTCCTCTCGACATTAGTTCTGTGATAGGTGATGCAGGACAGTTCAGTGATAGTTCCTGTGACTTGGTTGTTGATACACTGGAGAGTTGTGTGACAACCCTCGATACTTGTCCATCTTCACAGCAGATATTCAGAGTCTCATCCAGTTGGGAGATTGGTACTTGTGATGATTTGTTTCCCTCTCCTGGAAGCAAATCAGTCTTTTCATCGGATGCAGTTGACTATGATCGGCAGCTGGTTGAGCCTAGTCAGGAGTACAATTCAATTTATTATTCCAGCGATTCAGAGATGGATGATTCAGATCAGTGTGGAGTGATTGTGCAGTTTGTGAATAATCCATTGTTTGAATTTGATGGTGGTTCGATCTATGATAACCCACTCTTCGAGTTGGACGCTGATCGTACTCTTGATACTAGTTCCAGGTTGGGTGATGATCGTAGTGTTTGGGATTGTTCCAGTGCATCGCAATTCCAAACCAGACTCACAGAGGAGTTCAATGAGGTGTACACGGTGAGGAGTGCTTACGGTTTTTCCTTTGATCCACCTGTACATGATGCGTATTCGATGCACCATACTTGTGCACAGGGTGATTCTCTCGGTACAGTTGAGGAGAGTAATTCATTATTGTGTGCAGAGTTACCATCTTCACAAGATGGGATTAGCGGATGCAGGTGCTTGACTCAGCAGTTTGCGGGGTATTACTTGCAGGGACAGCAGTCCGTTTTACATCATGCCGATATGTATTTGACAGGGCTTGATACTTCTATGTCGCAGTTTCATACAGGTACATGGTTACAGGGCGACTATGGTATTAGTTGGCATGATGGTTTGGGCAGTTATCACATCCATGAGTATTTAGTAGAAGACAGGGAGAGATTCAGGATAGTAGATGCTTTTAGAAGTGTTTATCTCTGCATGACAGATGGATGTGGATTCATATTGTATTGGGATCCCGGTGGCGACAGCTTTGACACAGAGTATGGAGTGGGTCCCATTGAGTTACTTCACTATTCTCAGCATGGTGAAGTTGGAGGCAGTAGAGCGCAGTGGCAGCCTGAGGAGGACCGTCACGACAGACTTTTACACTGGGTTTGGGATCCAGGTATTGATTGTATGCTAGCTGGAGTTTTTGGTGATGCCACAGAGACGATAGTGATGTGTGGGACATTTCACAGTATTTCTTTTGGGCCTCCCGAGGATTGGAGTTTCTTTGCAGTGGAGATTGCTTGGGGACAAGCAATTTTAGGGAGGGCGGATTGTAATGTCCCCATTTTGGCTTGTTAATCGCGATCGTGAGATTGGCCTATCATGAGACCCCTCGTAATGCATTACGAGTGGTTAGAGGGTCGCCGGAGCTTCAGCTCAAGATCGTGATTGGCAGCTTTGATCAATTGCCGGCTTGGGCTCATCGGAGACCTTTGCACTGCTATTTTAGCAAATTCGCAGAGGGGACCCCTCGCTATTTTAGCAGAGGGAATTTGGCGCATCCTAATCATCGAAAGTTCACTGCATCAACAAGAATCGGATGAGTAACGGGCGAAATATTAATATTTAATTGCATTGATTAAATATTAATTAATTAAGGATTATAATATAAAGTTATAATTTTTAATTATAACTTAAGTGATTTATCTTGAGGGGTGCGCCCATCATCAGAAGGGGCCAAAATTGACGTTTAAAATTATATTAAAATATTTCGCTGAGACTATGAGGAAATTAAAAGAATTAAAAAGTGAATATTTTAATGATTTCCTATTATTAAGGAAATCGCACTTTTCAGCTTAATAAAGGTTTTGCATTGGTTTCTGAGCCATTATGACATTTGAGAACCAGAAATTGATCAGACTTCGTCAGAGAACGGAAGCCTTAGGGTTTCATCTCGAATTCCGTGGAGAACGAGCCATCTCCATCGAATCAGTTCAGAGGGTGTGAGATATCACCCGATTTACTGCCAGTTGTGAGACTTCTTCATTCAGAAGAAGTTACAGAGCTTCAGAGAATTCATTGACTTCACAGGAAATAGACATTCAGGGTTTGACAGACATTCTGTTCATTTGGGAAGCTATTGCAAATCTGGGCGCTTATCTCATTGATGTTCTGGAGGCTTAAGAAAGAAGCCGTACAAAATCCATTTAATGCATGCAGCAGGCCGTACTTCTGTACCAGGGCCGTACCAATCCATTTGAAGCACAGTTATCAAGGGTGCTTTTGCCAGGGGTTTGATTCAGAGTATATTCATTCATCAAGGCGCACTTTCCACAGAGATCTTGAGAAACTTGAAGGAGCCGTACAAGATATTTATTACTGCTGTGTAGAATCAGGCCGTACCAGCTGTGTACTTGGCCGTACTACCTTCAAAGGACGTGTTTCTTCATTGTGGTCAAGACGTCTCCTTTTTGGCTTGTTACCTTCATTCAACTTTGGCGCCTAGGAGTCTGGAGTCATCCGCAATTACCAGACAGAGGGAGAAGAATATGCTTGTTGCAGCCGTACCATATATACCAGATCATTTAATGCTGTCTCAGAAATCAGGTTTTTAAATATTTGTTGCCTTTTCCTTTGCATGTTATCAGAACTCCATTGTAATCGTCTCAGAAGTATAATAGAATATCTGGCAACATTATTATCAGTAGATTTCACAGTTTCTGGAGTATTTAGAATTTATTTAGATTTTACATCATTTATGTGCAAAATCGCCTTCATCTTTATTTATGCAAAAACGTCAAAAAACAACACAAAAACCCAAAACGTCAGAAAACCTTCAAAAAACAATCAGAGACAGTAAAAGGGGAAACTAGGGTTTCTACACAATTCAACTCAATAGGAACATATTTCACAACAATGGGCTTCAACTCATACACCCATCCTTCAAGGCAAATTACATTCACAAATGCTTGTTTCAAGACACCAAAACTGAGAACATGGCTATAATCTTCTTTTGATTCCTCAAAACACCTTAGGCAACATTAAAAAAACTATCTCAAACCCCAATCCCAACTTTGACAACTCAAACATGAGAACTCTCCAAAAGGTAGATTGTTCTAATTCAGTAACTAGGCCTTTATACCCCAACTAAAGACAACTTTACATTTCTAAGTCCATCCCTCCTTTCTAACTACAAACAAGTGTAAAAGGGTCTGCACAACCATTAGGAAACTTCACCCAACCTTTGTTCATGTTATTTTAACAAACTCTCATGTTGAACCTGCACTTTTAACTCCAAACATGACTGACAACTCTGCCCAACAGGACAGTCATGAACAATGGCCTCCAATCTAACAATCCCCCAAACCAAATTCAGGAAAAGGACTCACATTCACCCTAACAACCTTTTAAAACAATAGAACTCATGAAGGATTCATATTCCATGATCAAACTCATCAAATCACCACTGTGCACTGTGATTTTCCAGATTTTCCCTAAATTGCAGACCTAGGGCTTCATCAAATCTGCCCAAGACCACCTTTCCACGCTCTGTAACTTTGGAATCTTAAAGAATACATTCAAAACTCTCTATAGACCAAATTTCAGGAGATTCCATCGGATAAATGAAGAGAAACACAATTTTTATTGCCCACTGCTACCCTAGAAGAGGATTTTAACCTGTTTTCACTAAACTTGCAATATCTTGATCAATTCTTCATGAAATTGAATGAAATAAAAACTAAAATGCAGTAGACTCATAGGACTATCAAATCAGATGACTGCCCCTTGAATATATAGATGTATATGGCCGTACAAATCTTTGCAACTTAAGATTTCTCAGAAAAAAAAACAGAAAATGGAGGTCTTCTTTTGATATTCAATAACAAATCTTCAAATACACTTCCTCCTCACTTGCCTTGAAGCCAAAGAGGCTTATTTATGCCTTACAAATCATAACCAACTCCAACCAATTGACCAAAACTAACTTTTCACCTACTTGACTTTTGAACTTCCATTTTGCCCTTTCTTACACTTTAGCAATTTTACAAGATTTGCACTTTTTGACACATTAACTCTCCTAGGACTCAAATTACATTGAATATGGTCTAATATGACCTTACAACCTCAAACATAGGCTTCTCATATGAAATTGACCCTTCATATGCAATTTTGCAACTTTTTTGCAAATATGACAAAATGTGACAATTTGACACCAAATAGGTAAACTAGGATCCTATGACCAAACCACCAATGCAAACACCTATAAAATGATATAAACACATCAAAATGGTCTTGAGAGACCTTATTCAATGACCCCCTAGCACTCCTTAATCAATTATGTACAAGTAGGCCTCATGGAGGCTTGAATGCAAATTGGGGCTCCTACACCATTAAAGCATAGAGTAGGAATGTTTATTGTTATTGGTTCCCGATTATAATATATTCAGATTTTATACAGTAGGAATCAATGAATGTATTTATTATTGTTTGTTTTCAGTTATAAGATGTTCAAAGTTTATTAAGTAGGATTAACAGTTACATTTACTATGGTTTGTCTCCTCTTAGTATGATCAGAAATTTATAAGAGTAGAGTCAGTAGGACTATTATTATTGTTCATTGTTTATTATTGTTTATTTCTAATTATGATATATTAAGAAATTCATATACATATGTACACCGCTAATTTGTTTATGTTATGATATCCATGTTCCACCATGGGGAGGAAGAAGGATTACCAAGGGGAAATTCATGAAATGGAGTCTCCTAGATATTGCACTTGGGTGTGGGACATGATGAGCCCACGAGGGCCAAGGGGGTACTGCCTCCTAGGTTATCCGATGGTATTGCCCTTGGGTCTAGGCTGATCTCCACTAGATACGCCACCTGAGGGTGGGACGTAATGAGCCCACGAGGGCCGGAGGGGCTCTGCCTCTAGGGATATCCGAGGGTGCTGCCTTTGGGTCTAGTTCAATCATGGGATTAACCATTGTTATCCTACCTTCCTACCATGGTGTAGCATGAGGGGAGGGTCAATTATGAAATGTTGGTTATGACACTTATTATAGATCTACTTGTACTCAATTCCAATGTTCAATATGGAGTACCAATTGTCAGGCTACTTGAGTGATGGATCTCTAGCATGATTACAGGATCTAAACCAAGGTTTATCTTTCCTGAAGGATCTAAGTAGTAAGTTATAACCCTAACTACATTAAGCTTGTGATTCTAGGGCAAGATTTAGGGTTATCCCAAAAAGGGACATTACAGATTTGGAGCAATACTAAGGAAGATATGGTGATTTTAAGTTGACCTTGTGATTCTGATTTTTTTTTTCAGCACAAATTTAGGGCAAAATTTTTATATCTTGCAATCCAAGTGAGGAAATTGAATTCTATTTTTTTAAAGTGGAAGGACAGATCTGTCCTTTCACACTACTTTATTTTTAGATCTATGGTAGTAAATGTGATTAATTGAAAGTTCTATTTTGAAAACCCTCGTAAATATGATGGAAGTGCTAAAGCTATAGAGTGGTGGTTCCAATTCAAAAGAGTTTATTATCAACATTAATTATGACTAACAATACTTTCTTGATTCTTGAAAGGTGCAAATTTTACATGGTTTTATTCATTGCATAAAAGCAAATTTTCTTGGGACAAAATGGAGCAAATTTTCTTAGATGGATGGGTGACAAAAGAAATAATAGTTGATGACAACAAGGGGGAGGAAGAAGCGGATGAGGATGAAGAAGAAGAAATAGAAAGTAAAGGTGATGATAAGGAAGAGGAAAATGAAGGATGAGACTACATGTAGTTTAGCCTCAAAGAGGGAAGATTAATATTTCAGTTTCATAGATGCATTCAAAGAAAAAAGATGGTTGTACCCATAAACCCTTGCAACAAATATAACTTCATCAATGTGGACTTAGCTGAACAACTATAGGTTGAAGAAAATAAGATCAAAGAGATTCAAATAAATGATAAAGACTATTTAATTTTTGAAGATTTGATGCTCACCATGGAAAAATATGTTTTGCATTCACATTTTTATGCTTTGGATATTGATCTTGATGATCTTTGGTAGGAGACTTTTGGAACAATCAATATTAATGTGCAAAAGAAGTTCTTGAAGATCTGGTATAGGAAGAAAAATGTAGCGTCATAGGCTATTAGCAAATAATAGGGGCCAAAGCAAAGTCTAGGTAGAGCAAGTTTAGGAATCTAGTGAAGAATGTATAGGAGAATTAAAAGACGGCGATGGAAAGGAAGAACAAAAACAAGAGTACATTATTATTTATATTTAAGAGACAAAAGAATAAGTGGCAAACAAGGTTGGAGAATCAAATATGTCGAAGAAGGTTCTTGAATTAGTACAAAAGGGTGCAACATATATATATACACATCATTGTGAATAGTAACACTCATGGATGCATGGTACTGCACATCAAAGAAGCACCATGGACATAAATGGAATCATAGGACCAAGCTCTATTGATCTACATGGAATCAAAGGAACAATTATAAGAATTAGTGACATTCGACAAGCAATGGTTTTATTGTGGAAGCAAAAGGAGGAATGACTTTGGAGAAAAATGGAATCAAAATGGTAGAACAAAATATATAACAAGGTTGCAATATAGTTACAATCAAGAAAAATCTTCCACAAAGATTACATAGGGATGATTGGCTGATAGGGTATGGCATCATGTTTGTAATGACTTGTAGTAATTTTACTATATGGCTTCTTGTCATGTTTCAAGGGCGAAACATGTCAAGGGGGATGGAATGTTAGGTACTCAAGGTTGTGATATAATGTATGTTGGTTGATAGAGATGCTAGCATGTGACACACATCATTTAAGTTATATTGGGTACATATGCTTTATGTGTGGAGAAACAATGGTGGTAGGTAATTGAATGTTATCTATTGTGGGGCTTAGGCAAGAGAGGCTATGTGAAGAATATTGTAGGTGTTGGGATCTCAATATGGAGATATAGTGTGGAGCAGCTTCCTCAAGGGTTTGGTCTCTACTATGTTAGTATTTTATTGATATTATTTTTGTATTTCCAATATTACATGTGAGAATCTTTAGGCCAACAAAAGGCTTTTATAGGGGGATTTATGTTGTCTTCCAAGAGATTCTAGTAGTTTGGGATTAATTGATGTTCATAGATAAGGAATTGTGCCTTATGGTAAATGGTTTGTGTGTGTTATTTAAGCCAATTAAGTCTGGAAAGTTTT
>VDFB02331472.1:49233-71115 GCA_007258455.2 Sequoia sempervirens | reverse complement strand
TGAGTTATCCTTCTCTCACCCCTAAATGCACCCTCATGCTAAGAAGAGGTTGATAAAAATTTCTAAGTTAAAAAAAGTTTCATCCACCTCCATAGGTGAAATGCGCCCACTTCAAGCTAATAGCATGCAAAAAGTTTCTAAGTGTTGGTGCCTTATCCTCTGGCCACCTCAAAATGCGCCCTCTTTAGCAAGTCAAGATGATCAAAAATTTTCTAAGTATGAAGTTTCATCCTCCTCACCCATCAAAATGCGCCCTCAAGGGGTGAAGGATGAAAATGTTTAAAAGGCATAAAGTTTCATACTCCTCACCCATCAAAATGCGCCCTCACAAGCAAGATGCTAGAAAAATATTCTAATGCATAAATCTATTCACCCCCTCAAATGCGCCAAGTTTAGAAGGAGCTCAAGGAGAAGTCAAAAGGGAAGTCAAAGATGCTTATCCTCCTCCTATGGCAATATGCGCCCATGCAAGGACAAGGAAAAAGACAAAATTTTAAACTTCATCCACTTCTCATGCTTAAATGCGCCCAAATAGAGGCATGTGAAGACGAAACATGCACATGCAAGGAAGGAATATTCCAAAAGGCGTTGGGAGTCAAAAGGGTCAAAAAGAAAGGTGTTAATGTGTTAATCCTTTACCTCATGCCAAATGCGCCCAAGCTGCATGGTAGAATAAAATTGAAAAGGAATCAAGGGCGTGGATGTTTATATCCTCTTCACCATGCTAAATGCGCCCACACCCAAGCTAGTCTAAGGAGGTCAAAGATGGCATTAGAAGTTTGTCCTCCACCTCATGCCAAATGCGCCATGCAAGATGAATACAGGGTGAGGTAAAATGAAATAAAATAACTAGGGCGTGGCTAATATCCTCTTCCATGTATGAAGTGCACCCAAGGTGGTGATGGAAATATGCTAGGCGTTGGGAAAATATTTTCTTCATGACATACAAGTGTGCTCAAGGCGTTTGATAGAAAAATCCTCTAAGTGAGTTGATAAAAATTTCCTCATCACAGACGAGATGATTTGAAGATGAAATTGAAAAATTTCTAAGAAAAAATTTCAAAATGCTAAGTGATTTAAATTTTTTCTAAGGCAAAGAAATTTTCCTTAGGAGAAATACGCCCAAGTTGAAATATTGGTGAAGTTGACTAAGACGTGAGCAAAATTGCCGGAGATGAAGTCAGAGAATGCCAAAATTGCAAGAACAATAAAAATTTTCAAGTCAGAGCAACAAGAAATGTCCACAGATGTGAAGAACGGGATTTAAATTGTTGAAAATTATTTTTTCTAAGGTTCAAAATTCAAGAAGATTAAATGAACCCATTCGTTGTATACCCATGAATTCGGCACGTTCTGAAGAAAATTTTCTTCTGGGTATTGAAGATCTTCGACAAGGGATGGATTTCAAAGTCTTCCACACATTGCTAGGGCCTCCGAGATAAAGATTTTTGATGGGTACTTGAATTATGAAATTTTCTAAGTAAAAATTTGAAATTTTTTCTAAGGCAAAGTGAATAAAATGTGTTTTTGAAAATAAAGTACTTCTGATGATGAAAATGAAATGAATCGCCTAGGTGAATTTGCTCAAATTCTTCGTGATGATAATCTTCTTGAGCCAGAGTTGAATAAAATCAAAGTCGTCAACGACCCAGCTGATGAGTGAATTATGATACGCCCTTGAGGAAGATGAAATTTGGCTAAGGCATGAAGAATTTAAGGATGAAGTTGGTTAGAGGAGAAAACAATGAACCCTTGGGGGTTAAAACGTGAAGATCAGGTAAGTAAGGTAAGTTTATATGATTCTCCTTGTTTGGTTTGCAGGAGGAAGGTCGAGACCAAGCGGTGATGACTTAAAGTGATGAAGCAAGTAATCCAAGATGACATCTCAACCTCGAAGGAAAAAAGTTGCAAAAAGTGGCTAAGTGTTGAGACTTGGTATGTGCCCAGCTCAAGTTACAAATAAGGAGTTGAAGAACAACGTCAAGAAGAAGATCAAGAGCAGTGTGAACGCGTTTCAAAGCTGGAATCTTCTAGAAGGATGGTGGCCATTAATGGCTCATTTATTACCCCACTCTTCTTTGTGGCTTGTTTAGGGCTGAGGTAGCGCGATCTGGGCCATCCAGCCGATTGTAATCTGAGCCGTCCATTGGACTGGGCTATCTATAAAGGGGCATCCCCCCTCATTTGTAACAGAGTAGAATTAGAATAGATGTTAAGTTAGACAATAGACATAGAGTAGAGGGACAACTTAGAAGTAGCTTAGTATTGATTGATAGTGTAGTTGAAGAAGAAGGAAAGTTTTCCTTTGAAAACTTTTGCAAGAAATTGTTGTGTAAAACTTTCATAATAAAAGATCTTTTCATTGATGGTGAAATTCGTCTTTCTTATGGATAGCTAGCGAGGTTTCTTCATCCCTTCTACTTCAAGTAGCGTAATTTCATTTTTATGCAAGTAGATGTTAGTTGTGGAATGTGATCTTCAATTTGAGCAAACTTCGTCTATCCATACCACTAGTGTGTTCGTTGATGGTGAATGCGCCTTGTGTGGTCAATTGGAATATCGTGTACTTAACTTCGATCATGATTTGTATGTCTATATGCGTCGTTGTGATGGTATTTTCATGCTAAGTTGTGATCTGAACACCTTGAGCTACTCCTCTGAAGATTGCATCAGTTCTGTGGAGGCTTTCCGAAGCGAGGCAAAGCAGAGCTTGGTTGAAGCTTGTGAGAATTGATCGCCATATCCCACGCCTTAGAATAGATTTAGACTCTCTGAACCCTACAACCAATTTAAATTCAGTACTTTCTGATTAGAATAGGAAACTCGCGCTTGATTGATAAATCTGTCAAATTGTGAAAATCCCCTTTTCTCAGCTGTTGAACAATTTTGTAAGTCCCCTTGAAATACCAACAAATCACATCGAGCCAACTGAGACTATTCGAATTTAAAGAACTCTCTCGCAATCTTAGCGTGTTGGATAATTTGATCAAGAGAGAATAGGGTAGCCGTTGGCGACTTTATTCTGCGTTGGTGCGGTCACAAAAATCACATCAACAGACACTAGCACCTAGCATGGACGTCTGCACGTAGCGCTAGCATCCTACTACAATTTTTTGTTCAAAAGCCATTTTTGAGCACTTTTACACTTGTCACCTTCCCAAGTCAATGAAAATGGCTTGGAATGATTTGTTACGGCTCGTTAGCTGCTTTCTTTTCCCTCTTCTCATTTCTAAAAAAGAACTTTCATTTTTGTAAACTCTCTCTCTCTCTCTCTCTTGGTTCTCTTGCACTCTCAAACTCACACACAACTCTCTATAGCTTGTTACAACCTACTACAACACTCTCACAACTCTCTTATTCTCTTTGGCTTCCTCAAGCCTTGGAAGTAATATTTTTCCTTTTATCATGTGCCCACAAGGACCTTGGGATTATCACATCCTTTTTATTTCATTTTAGTTTCAATATTGCACATTCACGACTTTGACCATTCCCAGGCACACTTGAGATAGGAGCATTTACATATCATTTAATTTCTTGCTATCTATCTTGGCTGTTGTGGAGGTGGAAACACCAAACCAGGGATTTGACTGAAGCAAATCCCCAAACAGCCCCCAAACATTTTTGCTCTTTTTCATGCATGCAGGTATTTTGAGGGCATTCAACCACGTAGAGGTTTGCATGTATTTATCTATTGTAGATTTCTCTTATTTAAATTATTTATAGCTTATTTCTAGTTTATTCTTTTATATTTTTGCTGTATAGTGTTTGCTGGCACATTTTCTGTTTTTGGTCTTGCAGGTTAGCTAAATCGTAGAGTTAGGTTTTTGCTATTTATGGGTGCTTTTTGTTCACTATTTGTACAAGACGACAACATTTTGCACAAACATCCGTGCAGTGCGCTAGTGTCCTTGGCTGAGACTCACAGATTTTAACCATAGGTCCTCTGTTATTCATATTTTCTATTTTTATTATTAGAAAGTTAATTATATATATATATATATATATATATATATATATATATATTTTGTTTGATTGGTAAGGAGGGATTATTTAGATTGGCCCCACACCAATGGAGGTCACAAGGGGGACCTCCTCCCCTTCAACATATTCAACTTAGAACCACTTTTTTAACTTTATTCAACTAAGAAGTGTTGTGACGTTTTTCACACATCGCCCCATTGCAAATGGGGACCCCCTAATTTTGGCTTTGCTTTTGGTTTGGTGTTGGTTGGTTTTTGCTGTTGTCTCTCTACTGTCTTTCTTTGCCGTTGAGCTTAAACGCGAAATATTGGCCAAGTCTGAAATTAGGGTTTGAGTCTTTCCAGCCAATTTGAAGTCAAACGAGGTGAATAACTTGAAATTTGAGCTTAACGTTCTTGTCAGTATGCTTCCAGCAGGCTTCCGGCAAATTTTCATCAGATTCTGAGGTACTTACTATTTTTAGTAAGTGTGAAATTCAGGGCAATTTGTCAGCATTTTTGAGATTCCGATCATCACACGGCATTCAGAGTATATCAGACTGCTTGCATGCCAAATTTGAGCAAAACCCGATAACTTACTATTTTTAGCAACCGCCTGTATGATTTCGTGGTCCGTGATGCGTAGGATTTTCTTTGCATGTCTGGATATTCCTTTTGGGTTTTTCGAGACCTTCGCAACGATATAACATGCAAGACGAGATGATCACTTTCAGGATTCAGCCTTCCGAGGCTATTTTTAGGGTTTGCATGTCGAGCTTTTCTTTGCATGTCAGGTGATTCCTGATGGGTTTTTCGAGAGCTTCGCGATGGTGTGACATGCAAACGAGGATTCTCACTCAATAAGGAACTGCTATTTTGTGCTGTGCATAAAACCCGCTAAAATTACCACCAGCTCAGAATCACGAAATGATCGGGGCGAAGGTCGCAGTAAAACTCCGCGCAAACGGACTTTTGATACGCATAATGCAAATTAGCTCTGGAAATGGAGTCAAAAATAGGCATCAAAATTCAAAATCTCGAACCGCAAAGTTCACAAATATCAAAGATTCTTCGTGCCATTTTGCTGGTGAAATTTCAAGTCAAACGGAGCACTTACTATTTATAGTAAGTCAATTTGGAAACTGGCTAAAAATAGTAAATCAGTTGCATGCGTCAGTGTCAGCCAACAGGTCACGTGGTGAGGAGCGCCTCATTCAAATTTCAACTCAATCGGAGCTTGGGAGCTATCAAAAACATGAGCTTACTATTTATAGTAAACCACCTTCAGAAACAGGCTATAAATAGCAGGGTGATTGAAAATGGCAGTGTCGACAGGACAACAGAGCTATGAGGATGCTACGTTCAAAATTTCAAGTTGAACCAATCTTCAGAAGTGCAAAAATGAGAAGGTTTACTATAAATAGCAGGGTATGAAAAGCTGGCAAGGACGAGAAAAATGGCTAAGTCTGGAACTTCATCCAGTTGCTATGGCAAAATGCGCCCAGCTCAAAGAGGCATCAAGAAAAATATTCCAGGTCACTGTTCATCCTCCTAGAGGCCTCAAATGCGCCCATCTTGAGAGAAGGTCAAACAAGTCAAAGAATTTTATCCTCCTCCCATGCTAAAATGCGCCCAAGGAAGAGTTGGTGCAAGGTATTTGAAATTTTTTCTAAGTATGAGTTCTCATCCACCTCCACTGGCAAAATGCGCCCAAGGAGTTAACAAGAAGAAAAGGTCAAGGAAAGTCAACGAATTTCATCCTCCTGCCATGCTAAAATGCGCCCAAGGAGAAGGAGGGAAGTTGTGAAAGTTTCTAAGTAAAATTCGTCCTTCTCCACACCTCAAATGCGCCCCATGCAAGCATAAGCTGGATAAAGTCAAACTAGTCAAATGTTTTCATCCTCCTCAAGGGCCAAAATGCGCCCAAAAGCTGCCATGTGAAGACAAAATCTAGGAAGCTGAAGAGTCACTTGTTGAAGGCGTTGAATGTTTTCATCCTCCTCCACATAAGAAATGCGCCCAAAGCATGGCAAGTGAAGACAAAATAAGGAAGGCAAGGTGGCGTTGCATGTGTTTCATCCACCTCCCTATGCTAAATGCGCCCATGCAGCTAAGGAGTCAACAAGTCAACAAAACTCATCCTCCTCTCACCTCAAAATGCGCCCATCCTCTTCCCTATGCTAAATGCGCCCATGTTGAGGAGTTAAAAGGTAAGTGGATGGAGTAAAAGGTGGTAAATAAAGTGAAAGACACTTCATGGCGTGGTAAACACAAGGCAAATGATAGGCGTTTTCCTCTCAAAGTGTGATACGCGCCTATGTTGAAGGGAGTTATAAGGTGTTAGAAATATTTTCTAAGGCGTTGAAATGTTTGAGGGTGGTGAGTGAAATTAATGTGCTAGGCGTTAGAGAATAAAATGCCTAAGTGTTGGAAAATGGTGCCAAGTGAAAAAAAAAATTCATTACTTTACATGTAAGTAGCCAAGTCTCTTTGCAAGTACAAGATCGCCCCGAGGAGGTGACAGGGAGTTAATAAGAAGGTGTTGGAACCTCGAAGCAAGCATTTTTTCCAAGCATGAAATAAAATGGGGAGAAGCAAACTGCTCCAGGGCGCTGAAATTGCCGTGACAAAAAATGCTACAGGGCTTCTATAAAAAATTTTCTAAGTGAAGTTGATATTTTCTAAGGCAAAATTTTCGAAGGGATTCAAAAAATTTCTAAGGCACAAAATATTTTCTTCCTTGGGAAAAACGCCTAAGTCTGGAGAGGTGGTGAAGTATTAGAAATTTTTTTTTAAAGGTGATGAGTTGCCACAGGTGAAGTCAGTGACTGCCAGCTTCTCGAGGTTAATAAAATTTTCCAAGTCAGAGCAAAATTCTCAGAGGGGATCAAAGAACGAGAATAAATTTGATGAAAGAATAATTTTCTAAGGTTCAAAATTCAGGAAAACAAAATGAACCCGTTCGTTGGGTACCCATGGATTCGACGCGTTCTGGGGAAAATTTTCTTCTGGGTATCGAAGATTATCGATGAGGAGTTGATTTTAAGGTCTTCCACAGCTTGTCGAGAATTTTGGGATGAAGATTTTGATGGGCACTGGATTGATAAGTTTTCCTAAGGGAAAATTTGAAAATTTTCTAAGGCAAAGGTAAGAAAATGTGTTTTCAAGGTGAAATTCCGATGATGAATTTGAAAGGAACCGCTTAGGTGAATTTGCTCAATCCTTCGTGAAGATAGTTTACTTGAGCCAGAAATGAATAAAATCGAGGTTATCAGAGCTCCAGCAGGTGAAATGAATTTCTCAAAGATGAAGTTTGTCTAAGGCATGAACTTGAACACGAAGTTGGCTAGTGGAGGCAACAAGCGCTTGGAGATCGAAGCATGAAAATCAGGTAAGTGAGTTAAGTTTATATCATGAAGTATTCTAATACCCCTCTCCTTGCTCGTTTTGCAGGAGAAATGTTGAGGCCAGAGCACGATGACTTGAAGTGGAAGCACGATGAAGATGAGTTACAATCTCAAAGAGAAAAGGTCGCAAGAAATTGACTTAGTATAACTCAAAGTGACAAAGATGAAGACCCTCAAGTGGAAGAAATCAAAGAACAACGCCAAGAAAGAAGATCGAGAACAGTGTGAACACGTCTACAAATGGAATCTTCTAGAAGGATGATGGTGGACATTATGGCGCATTTATTACCCCACTCTCCCTCTCAAAGGCAGTTTTTAGGGCAATATTATTTAGGGCTGAGGTGGCACGATTCTGGCCACTCTATTGATTGTAACCCTAGCCGTCTTTTGGGACTTGGCTAGCTATAAAAGGGGGAGTCCCCCTCATTTGTAAGGGAGTAGAACATTAGATAGTAGGCAGTAGACATTGAGAGAGTATTAGCATTAGAATTAGATAGTGTAGTATTGTAGAGCATTTTGCATAATTTGGAGAAGAGAGAAAGTTTTCCCTTTGAAAACTTTTGAAGAGATTGTTGTGTAACACATTTTATGATAATAGATCTTTTCATTGATGATGGAATTCATCTTGTCATGAAATGCTAGCAAGGTTTCTTCTTCCTTTCGTATCCAAGTAGATTAAATTCATGCAAGTAGCTTACTTGGTGTGTGGTGTTTTATTGAGATAGCTTCGCTTTATTCCATACCACTAGCGGCTTGTTGATGATAAGTCCGCCTTGTGTGGTCAACTGGACATTATCTTGTGTTTAACTTCGGTTGTGGTTTACATACTTATATGCGTTGTTCTGATGGTGTATGTATGTTAAACTATAACTTGAATACCTTTTGCTATCCCCTTTGAAGATTGCACCGATTTTGCTGAGGCTGTCCGACGGAGGCTAGGTGAAATCCGGTTGAAGTCTATTGAAGTGAAGCTCCACATATCCTGCATTTAGAATAGAACATAAACTTCTTAGGCCCTACACCCTTTTCAATTCAGTACTTTCTGGTTAGAATAGGAAACCCGCACTTCATAGATAAATCTTTCGAGCATTTGAATCCCTTTCTCCACTGCCGAACAATTCTGTAAGTCCCCTTGAAATACCAGCAAATCACATCGAGCCAAACTGAGCCTATTCGCATTAAAGGAACCTTGGAGTTGAACGCATGAACTTTCTTGCAATCTTAGCATGCGGAATACTTTGATTAAGAGGGAATAGGGAAGCCGTTGGCAACTTTATTCTGCGTTGGTGCGGTCATAAAAAACACATCAACAAGAAGCCACAATGGAAGTCCAAGAGCCACCACTTGAAATTGCAACTTAAGATGTCACTTTTGGGGATTTGAACATGGGTCTCCATCTTGAGAACCATATGGCCTTGCCATTTAAGCACAACCCCATTGACAAGTTAATTATATTTATCTGTTTTTAGTAATTTTCACCAATTTATTTCCCTTTTAAGTATTTTAGCTAGTTAGTTTTATTTGAGTATAATAAATGGAATTTGCTCTCAAAGGAACCTGGCTTTCCTTTCGTCAGAGTTAAATTTCCTTCATTATAGCTACATTGGCTCTTTTTGAGCTTTCTTTACTGAATTCCTGGATATCAAGTCTTGTTGTGCTTCTTTGGCTCTATTGTTTGGCATATATTATGCTTTAGCAATAATGTTGACAGTTGCCTGCTTTAAACAATTATTTTTGTTCATCAGCATTAAGGGTTAATCAATAAAATATAATCTGCTATGGAGTATGTGGTCTTCTTACCCCCTATTCTGAATTTAGGTTGGATGTCAATCATGGATATTTTTATGTCTCGACTAATTTTTCACATTAACGATGAAAAACATTGTTCATATACCAAATTTCTAAAGATAATGTACAACAATATGTATGGACTCCAACATTGGAAATTATTGTGGTGTGTTTATATTGATTTTGACAACCATATTTCGTTTCTTCAAGTTCACATTAAAGCTAAAGAAGCAAGATCAAGGAATGATGTGTCCCTTCACTCACTCAAATTATTCAACATGAATTTCAAAGCAATGTAAAGACTTAAATAATCTATGCAATGAGTCCACAAGTCATAACAGCTGGTCTGTGAGAAGAAGTACATCCAGTGCACATGTCAATGTGGTTATGTTAGACATGCAATTATTAAAACATTTGCAAAAGGAAGTCGTCAACCGTGCGAATGAATTATGAATTTCTAGGCACTACCCTTCGCTCCACTCCACCAAGAATTAGTCCACCAGTCCGCCTACAATTAGTTTCTGGAAAAAAACCTTAAGATATGAAAGGTTTTACTATATTTCATCATTAAAATACAAATTTGTTTTTATGTAAATATAGTTAATCTATGTTTTTTATGTGGATTAGCTTATGCCTGGAAATTTTATATGATTCATGCTTTGAGCAGCTTAATGGCATTATAGGTGGAGCAAATCAAACTTTGTACAAGACAAGCTTGAAAAATTGATTTGGAGCATTTGGCTTCAAACAATGGGTAATTAGTTTCTTATTAGTTTTGTCTAGGCTTAGGCTTTTCCTAAACATTGTCAGGACATTGGTATATTTTTGGATTTGTGGTTCTCCTAGTTCAGGATCCAATTGATAAGACAAATGCCCAGCATCTGAACTATCCAAGATGGTATGTGAATGTTTTTCAATGAATTCCATTTCCCCATATCACAGAACTGCATCAGTGGAGAAAGTAATCATGCAAGCAGCATAAATACTTGTTGACAGAAAGGAGCAAAAGTTGATTAAGAAGATTTTATGGCATAAAAAATTTAACAATCCTCTGCCTCCACTGCAAAGGAAAATAGCCTATTAAGGAATCTAGATCCTGCCCAACAATTCTGGTTCATGAAATCAGGAACAGTGTGTTTTTTTTAAAGAAGTGTTTCATAGTAATACCTGTATAGTTTTGGAGGCCTTTAAAAAATACATACAATGCGTTCATCTACCACTGTTTGAATGAACAAGGAGGCTGTAGCTGCCATGAGACAGTGAAGAAAAGACTTTCTGAGAAATAATATTGTATCAAAAGGAAGAGAATTAAGGGCACAAGAATATCATACTCCTCATGGCAATGCCAACATTATTGACACACTCAATGCACAAACACCATCAGGGACATACTCCTCTTGTGCTCCTTGGCCAATTGCATAAATGGCCTTATTCAATTGATCCCATAAAGGACATTAGAAGAGGAAATCTTCTATCCTGATATTTAACTTAATTGTTTTTGTAATTTGCTTACTTTTGGGGGGAGTGCCTAAAGACTCTCCCATTGGTCATTTGCCTACTACTATTCAATATACTTCTGAAAAATTGATCCCTGGAGATAGAAGCAGTGTTACAAGATCTTGATTCGCCTTAGACTCAGCAAGCCAATTTTTGACTCTGACTCGAACTCGGAGCCCAAACTCACCCAAGACTCGGCTGTGTTGTGACCTTTTTCACACATCACCCCATTGCAAATAGGGACCCCCTAATTTTTGCTTCGTTTCGAACTTTTGGCTTGATTTTGGTTTGTTTTCCTGTTGTCTCTCTTTTGTTTCATTTGTCTTTCCGGGAATGTGCCCGTCTGTGAGCTTAAATGTGAGATTTTGGCTAAGTCTGAGAATTAGGGTTTGTATTTCTCTGGTCAATCTGGAGTCAAACAAGATGAATAAATTGAAATCTGAGATTAACATTGTTGTCAGTTTGCTTCCAGCAGGTTCCCAGCTAAGTTTCATCAAATTCTAGCAACTTACTATTTTTAGTAAGTGTGCAATTCAGAGTATTCCGTCAACATTCTTGAAGTCTCGACAGTTACACTGCATCCAAAACACATCAAGCTGCTCATTGGCAAATTTTCAGCCGAAACGGACAACTGTCTATTTTTAGCAGTCCAGCTTCCAGAGCAAATTTCAAGGTTTATATGTAGAGTTTTTCAGTGCATGTCTGGAGATTCCTTCTGGGTTTTCAAAGACCTTCGCGATGATATAACATGCAAAATGAGATAATGACTTTCAGAGTTCAACCTTCGGAGGCTATTTTTAGGGTTTGCATGTCAGGGTTTTCTTTGCATGTCTGGTGATTCCTTGTGGGTTTTTCGAGAGCTTCGTGATGACGTGACATGCAAAGCAGGATAATCACTTCTTCAGCAACTTTCTATTTTCAGTAGATGCACTCTGACAGCCACTTCCCAGCACTTCAAAATCACAAACTGATCGCAATGCAACAGAAACGAGGACAAATGGAGGTCATTTGGTATGCATGCAAGTCAGATTAGGGTTTCCAGCTTCGGGACCCAAAAAGAGGGGTTAAAAGTCAGAATTTTTGAAAACCGGTGTATCCCACTACGATCAGTATCTTTCAAGCTATCCGTTGGTAAAATTTGAAGGCAAACGGAGCACTTACTATTTATAGTAAGTCATTTTAGAAACTGGCTAAAAATAGTAAGTTAGCAGCAGGCGCCGATGCCAGCAGGCAGGTCACGTGGTGAGGAGCGCATCATTCAAATTTCAAGTCAATTGGAGTTGTGGAGATATCAGAAACAAGCAGTTGCTATAAATAGTAAACCACCTTTAGAAACGTGCTATAAATAGCAGGTCAGCTCGGGATGGTAGTATGAACAGGCTAGGTAGGTCATGAGGATCCTGTGGTTAAAATTTCGAATTGATCCGAGCTTCAGAGGTATGAAAATCAGAGACTTACTAAATATAGTAAAGCACGAGCAAGCCAGAGAAATTTTCTAAGTCTGGAGAAATTCCTGCTCCTACCCAAAATGCGCCCTCAGCTGGCGGAAGGATGAAAATTTGTCTAAACCTTCAAACTTGATGCTCACCCATGAAAATGCGCCCTTGGAAGGAGATAGCATGAGAAATTTAGTTAAGCCTGAGAAATTTGAAGCTTGACACTCTAGATGCGCCTTGACTTGAAGGAGAATTAGTAAAATTTTTACTAAGTGTTCAAAATTTGAAGCTTGACACTCTAGATGCGCCTTGACTTGAAGGAGAATTAGTAAAATTTTTACTAAGTGTTCAAAATTTGAAGCTCAACCTCCATATGCGCCCTTGTAA
The DNA here is from genome assembly GCA_007258455.2 of Sequoia sempervirens. Classification (NCBI taxonomy): domain Eukaryota; kingdom Viridiplantae; phylum Streptophyta; class Pinopsida; order Cupressales; family Cupressaceae; genus Sequoia; species Sequoia sempervirens. The sequence goes on along the minus strand of VDFB02331472.1, from coordinate 58,641 downwards.
GCTTGAAGTAAGTTGAAATTATGCTAAGTGTTGTAAACTTGAAGGAGGACCCCTCGAATGTGCCTTTGCCTAGGAGGAAGCTTGAAAAAGTTTAAGTGTGGGAAACTAGAAGCTCCCACCCCTAAATGCGCCTAGAGGAAAGAGGATGACTCAAAAGAATTTCTAAGGCATTGTAAATTGAAAGCTTGACCCTCTATTTGCGCCCAAGCAAGGAATGAAGGCAAGAAAAGTTTCTAAGTGTTCAAAACTCAAAGTACCAATACTCAAATGCACTTGAAGGGAAATGCTTGAAGAATATTCTAAGTATGAAAAATGAAAGCACACCCTCCAATATGCGCCCATGCTTGGAGATAACTTAGAAAATTTTCTAAGTGTATGAAAATGAAAGTCTAGACCCCTGAATGCGCCTTAGTCAAAAGATGAAGCTGGAAATTTATCTAAGGCAACAAAGGTGGAAGTTCAAACCTCCAAATGCACCCAGAGACAAGAGCAAGGTAAGACATTTTCTAAGTCTTCAAAAATGAAACTAGCAGGAGTCATTTGCGCCCAAGAAGAGGAAAATGAAGTAGTGGAGCTTGAAAAGTTTCTAAGTATTTTAAATTTGAAGTCCCCACCCCTAAATGCGCCCCTCATGGGAATATCAACTAGAAAAAAATTCTAAGTCTGGAAAATGGAAGTAGGGGGTCCCATATGCGCCCATCTAGTGAAGAGGCCTATGCATTGCCTAAGGCATTGAAATTGGAGGTTCCCCTGGCAAAATGCGCCCATCATAAAGAGAGGAAGTTGGAAAATATTCTAAGTTTTCACATTCAAAGCATGACCTCTTAAATGCGCCCCAAGCTGGAGGAGTGGGTTTTAAAATATCTAAGTGTTCAAAATTTGAAGCTATACCCCTTGAATGCGCCCTTGACTCATGAAGACTTAAAAGAATATTTTAAGTGTCTAAATTTGAAGCACATCCCTCCAAGTGCGCTTTAACTTGTGAAGAGCTTTGAATGTGAAGTGGGTCCCTTTGATGAACGCCTTAACTTGAAGATAGTGGACTTGAAGAATATTCAAGGCGTTGAATACATGCAAAGGAGGGAGAGCGTCAAGGCGTTGAATACATGCAAAGACAAGTGGAGAATAAAGACAAAAGGTATCCATGCAAGGCGTGTGCATGAAGAAAAGAACAAGTGGCATTAAGACCCTTTGAATACGCCATATGAAGACTAAAGAGGTCCCAACGCCTTGGAGGTGGGTCCACCTTGTCATGTATGCGCCCAAGGATGTTGGAAGAGGAATGTACGCCCATGCAGGTTGATGAAATATTATTTTCTCCTAAGTATTGATATTTAAATGTCACCTTAGGGAAATACGCCCAACTTGAAAGAATATTAAAATGTGCTATGGCATGAGTAAAAAATTGGCAAGAAGAAATTTGGAAGATGCTAGCTTCGCAGGGATAATTAAAGTTTTCAAGTCAAAGCAAGAAATTATGCCCAGATGTGAAGAATGAAAATAAATTTGATGGAGAAATATTTTTCTAAGGTTCAAAATCCAAGAAAATTAAATGAACCCGTTCATTGTGTACCCATGAATTTGACAAGTTCTGAAGAAAATTTTCTTCTGGGTATTGAAGATCTTCGACAGGGAGTGGATTTCAAAGTCTTCTGCACTTTGCCAAGGCTTTCAACATGAAGAATTTAATTGGCATTCGAATTGTGAATTTTCCTAAGGGAAATTTTAAAATTTTCTAAGGCAAATTGAATAAAATGGTTTTCGAAGGAAAATTGCTTCAAACAAGGAATTTGAAATGAATTGCCTAGACAATTTTGATTGAATTCTTCGCAGGATGAATCTTCCGGAGTCACAATGAAATTAAAATTTGAATAATAGAGCTCCAGCTGGTGAATTTAAATTCTCAAAGAGTGAATTTGAAGTAAATATTTTCGAAAAGTAAAATTACGCCAGTCAAGTTGAAATTCTAGAAGGTCAAGATTCTTGGCGTCAGGTGACAAGTGTTGAAATTAGCAAGGAGGGAAAATTCAAATTCTTGCTGAGAAGTAGTGGAGCTTTAATGTACTGGCTAAACTTAGCCTCTTTTTAAAATTCTATTTTTCTATAAGAGTTGAGTGTTTATTCATTTCTCTTCACCAGCTGGAGAAGTTCGATTTGCTCTGAGTTTGATATTGCAGTGAGTTGCTGAGGCTGCAGCTGTTGAAGAAGTTCGAAATTTTGAAGGACCACATTGCTGAAGCTGATGATTGCTGAAGAGGTACGACTTAAAGTAAGTGGCTGGAGCTGAAGTTAAAAAATCTAAGTCTGGAGTTGTTGAAGTTCGATTTTGCTCTGAGAGATTTGAAGTTGCAGTGCAAGCCGAAATTTGTTGAAGAAATTTCGATTTGAAAGAGAATATTGTTGAAGAATTTTTGAAGTTAAAGATTGTGCTGAGAGGAAGTAAAATCTGAAGTGGAGGTGCTGAGATTGATTTCCTTTTCGAAGCGTTGAAAGTAGTATTGCTGCAAGTTGTTGAGGCTCGAGGCTTTAACTTCGGTGTTGTATTTCTCAAAGATTGGAGTTGAAGTTTTAATGCCGAAGTCTTTTATTTTCAAGGCCAATCCCACTTGCCAGCCATCTCACGAAATTTCTCATTTTAAAAAGTTAGAATTATAATGCTTGCTTTTTGTTTTGCAGATGGCTGAAGCTGGCAAAGAGAATACTTCCAGGAGAAGACTGTATGGGCAGGGATGAACGGCAAGGCCAAACCACGAGGACTTGAAGCGATGAAGCAAGTGCTCCGAGATTACATTCCGACCTCGAAGGAGAAATTTTTTTGCAAGAAATGGCTAAGTGTTGAGACTTAGTATGTGCCCAGCTCAAGTGGCAGAGAAGAAATGTTTAAGTTCAAGGCAAGAAAATCTTCCAAGTCCAGGATAGAGGAAAAGATGAAGGCCTAGGCGTTGAAGATCGACAACATGACATATTGAAGAACAAAATGGAGGAATTACTCTCAAGTGTGAGGTCTTTCGATGACCCAAAAGATGTTCTCCAGCGTGCTTCGTACAACCCAAAATGCAAACAAGTTTAAAAGTTACAGCCTTGAAGTTTCAAGATTGAGAATATGCTTGCCGTACCAGTCCAAGAAGTTGAAGCAGTGTGAACGCGTTTCCAGACAGGAATCTTCTGGAAGATGGTGGCCATTAATTGCTCATTTATTGCCCCACTCCTCTTTGTGGCGGTTTTTAGGGTGAATCTTGTTTAGGGCTGAGGTGGCACAATCTGGGCCATCCAGTTGATTGTAATCTGAGCTGTCCACTGGACTTGGCCAGCTATATAAAGGGGTGTTCCCCCTCATTTGTACATTATTAGAATAGATGTTAAGTTAGACGTAGACATAGAGTAGAGGGAGAACTTAGAAGTAGCTTAGTATAGATTGATAGTGTAGTTGAAGAAGAAGGAAAGTTTTCCTTTGAAAACTTTTGCAGGAAATTGTTGTGTAAAACTTTCATAATAAAAGATCTTTTCATTGATGGTGAAATTCGTCTTTCTTATGGATAGATAGCGAGGTTTCTTCATCCCTTCTACTTCAAGTAGCGTAGAGTAGCGTAATTTCATTTTTATGCAAGTAGATGTTAGTTGTGGAATGTGGTCTTCAATTTGAGCAAACTTCGTCTATCCATACCACTAGTGTGTTTGCTGATGGTGAATGCGCCTTGTGTGGTCAACTGGAATATCGTGTACTTAACTTCATCATGATTTGTATGTCTATATGCTGTCGTTGTGATGGTATTTTCATGCTAAGTTGTGATTTGAACACCTTGAGCTACTCCTCTGAAGATTGCACCAGTTCTGTGGAGGTCGTCCGAGCGAGGCAAAGCGGAGCCTTGTTGGAAGCTTGTGAGAATTGACCGCCATGTCCCACTTTAGAGTAGATTAGAGCTTTCTTAACCCTGCAACCACTTTAAATTCAGTATTTTCTAGTTAGAATAGGAAACTCGCACTTCATTGATAAATTTGTCAAACTATGAAAACCCCCTTTCCTCAGCTGTTGAACAATTCCGTAAGTCCCCTTGAAATACCAGCAAATCACATCGAGCCAACTAAGACTATTCGCATTTAAAGAACCTTGGAGTTGAACGCACGAACTCTCTAGCAATCTTAGCGTGCTGGATACTTTGATCAAAAGAGAATAGGGTAGCCGTTGGCGACTTTATTCTGCGTTGGTGCGGTCACGAAAAACACATCAACAGGCTGTAATGTCCCCATTTTTAGCTCTACACTTCCCAGTGATTGTTGACCTATTGTCAGATACCCATGGGCAGGTCAGAGGCAGAATTAGGGTTTCTAGCTGTTTGGAGGTCTCTTTGGTGGATTCAGGGATTTGCATGTCGGAGTTTTGCAGTTTGGTTTATGGATTCCTTTTGGGTTTTCAAAGAGCTTTAGAGGGATGTGACATGCATTTCGATCAGGGGTTTGCATGTAGGTTTGGATTTTGGATTCTTTCTGGGTTTTCAGAGAGCTTTGCAGTGGTATGACATGCATCTACATCTGACAACCTTTTCTGGACTTACTATTTTTAGTAAGTTGCGATGACTGCCCGGTTTGTGCTCAAAACACATTTCGAGTCACTATTTTTAGCAGTATGTTGTTTATAGTAAGTTCTATCTTTAGCTTTTCAGTTTGGGGGTTTCCGGAGGGGTTTCTAATTATAGCAGAGTCCGGTCTCGATGCTGCCATCTTTAGTTGGTCTTAGTTTCCTCATTCGTCTTCAGTTTCACTCAGTTTTGGGCATTTGGCATACACTTACTATTTATAGCAGTGCTATTTTTAATAAGTCACCTTTGGGGGAGTTGGTCCCAGTCCTGTGTTTGTGCAGCGACATTGTTAGCTAGTTTTTTGTTGGAGAGCCTAAGGTTGCAATTTAATACTTGTTTTATTTGGCCACTCATGTGTTTTATAAAGTGATGTTATAATATTATTTTGAGGGGTAAAGTGGTCATAAAGTGTACCAAGCCGCCTAATGAAACAACTTTAAGTTGTTTTTAAAAGTTCATTTAATATGATATTTCCTCCTTAAGCTTGGACGCCTATGAGAAAGGGAGATAATATTATAAAATGTTAAAATATTAAAAAGGAGGAGAAGGGCATCCATTTCTAGAGAGAAATTAAGAGATTTTTGGAGTCCTTTCGCCCCAAGTCTTATATTATGAAGTTTGGCTCTCATTTCCATTATCTAGACTTGACGACATATTGAAATGCTGCTGGATTGTCTTCTGGTCGCCTGGGCTGCATTGTGATGACGAAAACCCTCCATCGTATTGGTTGGTTTTGATGGTGAAATGTCCACCCTAATCAGATATTGGTGTTGGTTAATAGTTGAGATCAAAGGGCTTCAAGAGTTTGATTATTGGTGAAGAAATGATGAAGATATTTAAGTATTTTAGTGGTTTGGTGTGAGTTTTGAAGTTTTTGGAGTGATTTTATTTAGTTTCTGGGTGTTTGCAAAAATGGATCTGAATATGGATTTTGGCTTACAGTACATTATTGCTTGAATCATTCATTTTGGGTGTTGTTTATTCTCAAGGAATATTCCAAGGCGATTCCAATGGGTATTTATTTTCATTTTTTGGAAGTGTGAATTTTTAGGCCAAATCGACCTTCCCAGGTGGGCCGCCCTCTTGCTCCACAAATTCATTGGGTTTGGGCTTGCAAAATGGAGTTTGATACTAGAGCTTTGGTGCTGGAAAAAGAGAGACTTGGACGTTGGTAAAGAGAGAGTTCTTGCAGGCTAAAGGTGTGGGTTGGCTGGGTGCTCATTCATGAGCCTACTTGCTGCTGTACAAGCTATTTCCAGGTCTGATTATATTGTGTTAAGTCTGATATAAAACAAAAACTTGAATACCTATGTTATTGTTTCAATTTATAATGCAAGAGTTTAGTTGCTTGAATTTTCTGTCCTTGCAATATCATCTTCATGTTATGTAAATCTGCAATTGCATTGAAAACCAAATACAAAACATCATTGAGCAAACAAGAGCAGCAACAGAGTATTTTCAAAAAAAAGAACAGGGGTGCTATCTTATAGTGGTACCAGAGCCAAATCCTTCCTGCTAGCTTGTGGTGTCAGTAGTTGCATAACAGATTACAGCAGTTGGTCTTCTGCATTTAGAACTATGGATGCATCTATGTTTTGTAATTATCTCTGTACCAGGCATAATGAATATCTCTCTCTTCCTAAGGAAATATGAGATGTTCTTACTTTCAATCAGTTCATGGGTTGTCCAGAAAGAAGGAGACGAAGAAGTTGTGAGAAGAAAGAAAAAAAGAAAGAAGAGATGAAAGATGATTTGCAGCTTACATATGTTCATGAAAGGCTTGAACAACAGCGTGGCATTGGTCAAGAAACAAAGGCAAATAATAAGGAAAGCAACACAGGTTCATTTCAGCAGAATGATGAGTTGTAGAGTGAAGACCCCAAAGGAGAATTACTTACCCCTTCTATAGAATTGTCACATGGAGAAATTATGACAAGTGATCAAGGAGACCTTTGGGGTATGCATATGACTATTCATGATGAGATTAGAAATACACCTATACATGAAGGGCTCATTAAAGGCAAAAAAGACTTCCAAACTGCTAGCATTGATGACTCTTTGCTTCATTACAGTGGTGGTGACTTGGGTGGCGTCATTGAACCATCTTATGAGCATTGCCATAGTGATGATGTTGGTGATAATTTAGAGGTTGCTCAAAACACAGAACATAAAGTAAGTTATGAGTTTTCCATTGGAGAAGAAGTTTGTATGGAACAACTACAGAACGATCTCTTTGAGGAGGTTGCTGCCATTAATGTTGAGCTTGGTGCAACTGAAAATTTCAAAACAGCACCTATTGGAGAGCATTATCATCATACCAATGATAGTAATCTTGGTTGTGAGTTGGGGGCTACCATGTTTTTTGATCATAGTGCCTTATTCTAGGAGTTAACACTCCAAGAGGGGTACAATGAACACTTTTCTATTGATCAAAACAATCAGTCCCATAGCATTTGGGATCCGGGTGTGATGACACCTAAGGATGACAAAGAACCTGTGTGGGATGAATTTCCCTTTGATCCGGATGATGAAACAAAACTTGAAGAGGACTTTATATCAGCAACCAGTGGTGACACTATGCTTGAGTTTGGGGCTGCCTTCTTGTTTGATCAAAGTGATAGTGAAGTGGAAGCAGATTTAAAAGTCTATAAGGCTCCTGATATTGAAGAGTTTGATGGTGTTCTTGAGCAAAAATCAGATTTATTAGTGCATGAAGCTGATCATCATCTAGATGTTAAGCAATGTCATCACATGGATGGTGTGGGGTGTGAAACTAGGGACAGCCTTGGGGTCATTGAAAACAAGAATGAGAGTTCTGATTTTAAGCAAAGGCTCATAAATTGTAGAGTTTGGTCCTATTTACGATATTGAGCAATCTCAGCTAGTGGGTGGTGAAGAAAGAGAGTCTTGGAGTGGCTATGAGGGCAGCAAAGACACAAAACAGAGTTATGATTTTTTCTTGCAGCCTATCAGCAGTTCACCATCTTTGCATTCTTATGAATGGGAAGGGCAATTCAAGGTGTCTGTTGAAGATGAAGCTCAAGCTCTATGAAGATTTGATCGTGCACATAGTTTGATTGAAGAACTCTTATGGAAGGCTCAAATTGATGAGAAACAGAAAGGAGTTAAGGATGAAGTAACTCTCCTTAAGTTGCAACTTTTTAAAGATTCTTTGGAGACTAAGAAATCAGAATATTTACACTTGATTAGAAACCGAGATTATGTTTTGAAAATTGCAGAGAAGACCATGGGTTCTTTTCAAGAAAAGGAGAGACAGGTTGATGAGCTTACTCTTGAGCTTGAGTCAACAAAAGAAAAGTTAGAAAACACTCAAGTGGCATTAATGGAGGTAGAAAAGTAGCTAGTTGATTTCAAACTTTCCAGAGAACAGGAGAATGAACAAAGAGTGGAAGAAATCAAATAGGTAATTGAAGAGCTTGATAGTCTACAAGAAGAGTTTGACTTGGAGAATGTTCCACGAAAATTAGAAATAGCATGTGCAGATTTGGATCAACAAGATAGAAGTGAGCAAGAGGAAAGGATGACTTCCAAGTTTTTGACAATCCACTCTTTGAGTTGAGCGCAAAAGAAATTTATGATAACCCTCTCTTTGTGATGGACAATGAGACATGTGGTGAAGTGACCGAGCATGAGATTGAGTATGATTTACAGGGTAATGATGATAAGATACCAAACCATGAGGATGTGACTCAAATTGTGATTAGTAATCTTCCAAGGCTATTTGATAATGAACGCATAAGTGGGTTTGAGGATCAAGTCTCCACTTGGATAGTGTTGAATCAGGATGTTTTCAATGTCCTTGACATTAAGATGTTGTCCAAACTAGTTTTGGTAGATGCTGGTAATTTCATGACAGCAATAAGGAGTGAAGAAATCAGATTTGTTACTCAGGAGGAAGGGGAGAAAGAAGAACCAAAATAGATTGTTTACTTCCTTGACCATCCATCCCTTGGGTGGAGTGATGTTTTGGCTCATACTAGTCCATTTTTGGAGTTGGGATTAAAGACAACATTGGTTCCATGCTTTTCAGATGTGAATGCTTTCATGGTTAGGCTTTAGGGGTTATTGAGAGAAGACACTAATTCATTGAGAGTGCAATTGGTTATGATGGACACTTGGAGATGTGTTGTGTATTCTTCCCGGCGTGTGGGGGATCATTCTTGGTTGGGTATCCTTGTTTGGCATCCTCGACACGGTATGACACAGCTTATTTTGTATGGTTGTAGGAATTCATGGAGGGATAAGGAACAAAATTTCAGAATTAGTGGTGTTGCTATCTTCCTTACCAGCCATTTGGTGGTCATATTGGTACATCAACAAATGGATTGGGAAGAAATTTTAAGTGTGGATTGGAGAGATGAATAGATAGTTACTCTTGGGGGTGATCTTTGGCTTAGACAGGGGCAGTTTTTGAGACACAAGCTTGCTGATTTAGGGCAGACCAGCCACCTTATATGGGGAGTTACTCTTGTTCAGGAGAGTTGGTTCATCATTTCTTGTCAGACAGGTGGGAGATATCAGTTGGAGATTTCTTGGGTGTGTTTTCCAACCACTTACGAGATGATTGAGTGCAACAGGAAGCTCTTTTCACATGTTCATATTTGGAAATTCCTATGGCATTGCTATTATTCCTTGTGTAGAGTGCATTGTTTTTTCGTTGATCCCAGCCTTGAACAACCGTGATCATTAGTTCCTTCAAACCGTTCCTACTCTCCGAGTACATCTTATGGAGGTTGGTGATGCAAATTTTGATAGTTTTCTCACAATATTGGTTCGGGACAACAAACCCCCACATGCTTTGGTTCATCAT
>VDFB02331472.1:0-46276 GCA_007258455.2 Sequoia sempervirens | reverse complement strand
CATGCCCTTGTATACATAGCCCATTGCAGGCTTCTTCCCATCGACAACTCGTAATAGAACCACTAAAGGCTTTGTGAACTGCAATTATTATGAAACATTGACATAAGTAAGAGTCAACAAAAATAAGCAAATAAAATAAAAATAAGAATGAAAAATATAATGTAGAATTACTAAACTAATTACTAATTACATTTACCTTGACAATCTCATTAGTAGGCACCCAAAAGCCCTGCTCATCAAAAATCCAACCTGCCACATTGTAATGTCCCCTTTTTCATAGCCATCTTAGTGGGATTTCTTAGCCTTTTTTCTCCAAAGGCTAAGTGGAGGAATAAGGAGAAATTAATTAAGTTAATTATTTATTAAGTCATCAAATAAATTAAAAAATTAAAAGGTGACTTTATATCTAATTAATTTAATTAAAGTGACTAATTAAAATATTATATCATAAAGTCACTTAAAATAATATTAAAAAGAAAATATATCTTTTATCCCACATTGGCAAGGAAAGTGTTGAGCTCTTACAAGAAAAGTATAAATGGAGTTTAAGGGGGCTCATTTGTGATTATGCTGGATATTTTGATAATTGATTTTGGGTTTGTTTGTTGGAGAAGCCTAGGGTTTCTATAGTCAACATTGAAAGTCTTTGGGTATGAAGTATCCCATTGATTTGCATAACTAAGGTAGTGAAACCATCTATTGAAGGGTTGCAGCTGAGTGGAGGAGTTGCTTCAGACTTCTCATTGTGCTTCATTGGTGGCCATAGGCCAAATTAGTTGAGGACAGTTTGCATTTGTGATTAGAGATCATTAGTGGCATCATCTTTGCATCGATTGGCAGCATTGAAGACATTTTGAAGGAGTGTTGAAGTCTGGTATATATTCGCAGAAGTCTGATATTGATTTACAATCATTTTTGGCAGCCATTTGAGACCACGCTTTCGCTCATGGAGGCTTCCCTTTGCATCAATTTCACTCTCTAATTTGGGTGCTCCTTTCCTTGGGTCATGGCAACAATATTTGATGCTTGAGAGGAGTCCAAGAAGCTGCCATTTATTTATTATTGACATTCATATCAGAACAGGGCGATTTGAAGAAAGGGTCGATTTGAAAAAGAGGAGGCACATTTTGAATTTTTGTTGATTGATTCTTCATCATCAGCCATAGACGCTTCATCCAGGTTCTTCATATGTTGTTTGCATTCATATTTAAGAAATATTACAGTCAGTTTTAGTGGCAGCCATTTGTACTCGGAAATTGTAGAAGTTGCATATGTTGTAATGCCAAGAGTCTTGGCCATTAATAGTTGCATTGTACTAGATTTCATTTCATAATAAGGAGCTGTAAGTTGCAGATCGAATATTTGTTGTATTGAGCAAAGTTTGCATCTTTATAATCAACATATTAGAATGTATCCCAAGTGTTTGTAAAAATGTCACTTGGTTGTAGGTGCACATTTCCTATGTAGATGTTCATGTATTTGCATTCTAAAAGACAAAGAATTGCATTATCATTCTAGATCATTGCTTAGATATTGAAGAGTTGTTTTTCAAGCAATCGAACTTATTTGTAAGTCATTTGAAGACAAGCAAACAAACTGAAAATTCAGACACAGCTAGTTAAAAGTTTGCAAGTGAAGTGTTTGAGAAAATTTCTTGAGGCAAACTTAGGCCAGATTTGAAGGGAATTTTTTAGAGTGGTTTAAGAAGTGTGAACATTGACATTTTGGTCTATCCCTCTCCTTTAGGTGAAAAATCCTAAAGTGTTAGAAGGTCATAGTGACCAAGATCTTTGTTTTGCATTTTGGTAACCCTTAAGATATGCCTTGAGAGCTAAAATTTAGATAAGAAGTTGCAAGGGATAATACACACATCCTCCCCTGCATTTGTCTTAGAATATGTTGAGGAAGTCCACTCCTCACTAACAAACATCTGCCTCAAAGCCCTTTGACCGTAGTAAGGATTGTAGAGTGATGAAATTGGTAGCAAAGTGTGTTATCCTAGGGCGAGCCAACTCCTTTTGCCCTGGGTATTGTTGTGACCTTTTCACACATACGCCCCATTCAAAATGGGGACCCCTAATTTTAACTGTTCACGGTCTTTTGGCTTTGGTTTTGTCTCTCTACCGCTTTATGCATCTCTTTCGTCTCTGCCTCTCAGGGGATGTGTCCAGAGTGATCGAGCTTAAATGTGAAATTTGGCCAGAGTCACGGGAGTGGGGTTTCCATCCATGCGAATTAATGCTGAGGTGAATAGAGTGAATAAATTGGAAAACGAGGGTCAACATTGTTGTCGGTATGCCTCAGTGAGTCTCCAACTGAAATTTTCATGGTCCGACTACTTACTATTTTGAGTGTGCAATTATAGAGCAATCAACCGGCATTTTTGCGAATCGTGATCCTGCTTTGCATTGAGAACATCAATTTGCTTTCGTTAATTACCAAAATTTGGGCTGAAGCGGTTAACTTACCTATTTTAGCGGTTCAAGCGTGGGAATGATTCCGGGGCTTGGATCACGAGAGTTTTTCAGCGCGTATGCATATTCATACGGGTTTTCCCGAGAGACAGCAGCGGCGATGCAAAATGAGATGACAACTTTCAAAGTTCAGCCTTAGGGCTATTTTTAGGGTTGTTCGGGGTTTTCTTTTGCATGTCGGATGATTCCTTATGGGTGTTTCGAGAGCTTCGCGATGATGTGACATGCAAACAGAGATGATCACTTAGTAAGGAACTAACTATTTTTAGCAGGTGCATCAAATGATGCGCCTCGAAGCGCGCCGAGAATCATGGAGTTGGTGCAACCCGAAGCGAGGACAAACAAAGATCATTTAATCATAAACTTTGGAACAGGTTCCGGCAGGTTAAAAAGAAGTAAAAGTCGGAATTACGAAAACGAGGTATACCACATGATTAGCATCCTTGAGGCTATCTGTTGGTAAAGTTAAAGAGACAAATGGAGCCTTACTATTGGTGAACAGGCTGTTCAAAATAACCGTCGATTTGCATCGCGGCGATGTGGCCGAGAGAAACGAAAGTCGCGGTGGGGTAGAGAACCGCGTCGATTTCAAATTTCAAGTCAATCAGAGCTATGGAGGTACCAGAAGCAAGTAGTTACTATTTATAGCAAATCACCTTCAGAAATGGGCTAAAAATAGCAGGCCAACTCAAAATAGCAGTGTCAATAGGGTAACAAGGTCGTGAGGATGCAGTGTTTGAAATTTCAAATCATTATGAGCTTTAGAGATGCAAAGATCGAGAGACTTACTATAAATAGTAAGGCACAGAGAAGTTGGCGAAAACGAGGAAAAAGTGGCGAAGTCTGAACTTCATCCTGCAGCTACCTGAAAATGTGCCCAAGTTGATGAAGAAGCATGAAAATTTTCTAAGTGTTAAATTTCGTCCTGCTCAAGGGGTAAAATGCGCCCTCTCACATGCAAGCTTCAATGCTAAAAAGATTTTAAGTGTGGAATTTCGTCCTCCACCACCCTCCAAATGTGCCCATCCTTCACCAAGGCAAGAATGCGCCCATGCAACAAAAGTCAAAGAAGGTCAATATTTTTCATCCTGTGGCTATGGCAAAATGTGCCCACCTTGAAGCATGAAAGTTGAAAAAATTTCTAAGTGTTGAATATCCTCCACCACCCCCTAAATGCGCCCATCCTGCACATAGGTGGAAATGCGCCCAAAAGGCAAGTAAGTCAAGGCGGTCAACAAAGTTTATCCTTCTCCCATGGAAAAATGCGCCCAAAAGAGGGCATGTAAGGACAAAAAAAGAGAAGCTGAAAGGTCACAAAAGGACGTGGTTACTAGTTTCATCCTCCTCTACATGAGAAATGCGCCCAAAATGAAAAGAGTCAAAAGGGTCAACGACTTTCATCCTTCTCCCCATGCAAAATGCGCCCAAATGAGGTCAAGTGGAGACAAAAACGGGGAAGTTGAAGAGTCATCCTTCATGCAAGCCAAAATGCGCCCAAGTTGAAGAGAGTAAAAGTGAATGTAGGGTGGTGAATAAGGTAAAGGGTGAAGTGAAATACTCAAGGCGTGGTGAAAACAAGGTAAGTGCTAGGCGTGGTTATTAATCTACTTCAAGTGCTATGTGCGCCCAAGGTGGTAAGTGCCAAGGTGTTAGAAAATATTGCAAGGTGGTGAAAATTAATGTTGCCTAGGCGTTGGAGGTGAAGTCTTCTAGCAAGGGTAATATGCGCCCAAGGCACAAAGAGGAGGAATTTAAAGTATGTTCTAGGTGTTGAAAGTGGAGATTTGAATGAAATTTTTTCCTAAGGCAGGATGAGTATCCTTCTTCACACATGATATGCGCCTAAGGTGGTAAGTGTTACAAAGTGTTAGAAAATATTGCTAAGGCGTGGAAATTTAAATGTCTTTAAAGTGTGAAGTAAAATGCAAGGTGGTGAATGAAAAATAAAATGTGCTAGGCGCCTCCATGAATAAAATTTTCCAAGTAAAGTTGATGAAATTTCAACCGCTGGCAAACGAATAAAATTTTCTAAGGAAAATTTTCAAGAATTTCTCCAAGGCAAAGTATTTTCTTCCTTAGAAAATACGCCTAGACCATGAAGGTGATGAATTTTTTTCCTGAAGCACGTGCAAACTTTCCAGTGATGGGGTCAGAGATATTGGCATTGCAAGATGGATTAAAATTTTTCTCAAGTCAGAGCAACTCAAGATGTTCACAGATGTGAAGAACGGATTTAAATTGATTGAGTAATAATTTTCTAAGGTTCAAAATTTTAAAAATTTAAATGAACCCGTTCGTTGAGTACCCATGGATTCGACAAATTCTGGAGAAAATTTTCTTCTGGGTACTGGACGTTTGTGATGAGAAATGGATTTATACGTCTTCCGCACTCCGCCAAGGCCTTCAGCATGAAGAATTTAATCAGTGCTCAAATTGTGAAATTTTCCTAAGAAAAATTTAAAATCTTCTAAGGCAAATTTGAATAAAATGATTTTTGAAAGGAGAATGCTTTGAACGATGAATTCAAAATGAGTTGCCTAGATGATTTTAATCCAATTCTTCACAGATGAATTTTCCAGAGCGTCATAGATGATTCAAATTTAAAATTTGCAAGACAGAGCTTCGGCTGGGGAATTAAATGGATTAAAAGATGAAATTTAATTAAACATTTTCGAAAGTAAATTGAAGGATGCCAGTCAAAGTTGAACTTCTAGAAGGATGAGATTCTCGGACAAGTGTCAGAAATACCAGAGAGGGAAAATTCGAATTCTTGAAGTGGAGTAGTGGAAATTTAATGCACTGACTATATTTGGCTCCTTCTAGAATTCGATTTTTGCTATAAGATCGAGAAATTTCTCACTTCTTTTTCACAGTTGAGGAGAATTCGATTTGCTCTGAGTTAGACATTGCAATGAGTTGCTGAAGACTGGATTGCTGAAGCTTGAGAAGTTCGAAATTTTGCTGAAGATTGAAGGCTGAAATTTGTGAGTTGCTGGAGCTGAGAAGGTGCGCACTTGCTAAGTTATTTGCTGATTGAAGAGGTGCGAATTTACTTGAGTTGTTGCTGAAGCTCGATTATGTTGCTGAAGTTTAAAGTTACCAGTGCAAGTGAGAAAATTTCGATTTGAAGAAGATTATATTGCTGGAGCTGAGAAGGTGCGCACTTGCTAAGTTATTTGCTGATTGAAGAAGTACGAATTTGCAAAAGTTCAAGTTGCTGATTGAAGTTGCTGAAAGTAGTGAAGTCGCTGAAGCTTACTTAGAAATCTTTTCTAAGTATTGAAGTTCAAAATCTGTTGAAGAGAAGAAGCTGAGGTTTGCGAATAAGAAATGTTATTGCAGCTTCTCAAAGTCGACTGGCAGCCCCTGCACAATATTTTATTTATTTTATAAGTTAAATTGCTGATGAATGTTTATTTTCCTGCAGATGGCTGAGGCAAGGGCGACTGGCAAAGATAACAATGGTGCATCTAGGCAGGCTGTGATCAAGAAACTGAGCAAGACATTTATGCCAGAGTCGAAGTTCACTTCAAAGTTGGGCAAGCTGACAGATAGGAACTTGGGCTCCATCAACCTAGAGACTTTCAAGAACAGAATGCTGGGGATTGGTAGTCATCAACCTTCAACCACTTCACACAACATCATTCGAAGTGGGTTATATGCAGCTGTTGGTTTCCCACCAGCCATTCAGTGTTCAGAACTGATGATGGAATGCGCCAACTGCTATGAGAAAGATCACAGGTCAATCATGTCACCAGATGGACAAGTGCTCGCTAACCTCACTCCTTCGGCTATTGGCGAGGCTTTTGGAATCCCAGTGCACAGGAACATGATTTACAAGTCCAGGGAACGAGCTGAGCGAATGTATGCTTCGGCATTCGAGAGATGTACAATGACAATAAATACTCAGTGGATGAGCAACCCTAAGCCCTCTCGGACGAAGTTTCCAAAGCAAATCATAGCAGATGACTTGAAGCAGGAGTACTGTGATCTCATTATGATGCTGAGCAGAGTTGGTGGTTGCCCACAGTCATTTATTTTCGAGCCATGGATGTTCTATTACATCAACCTCGTGCTGGAAGGGAAAGACTATGTCAACTGGGCCGAGATGATCAGTGACAACTTGCACGAGCAGCTCCTAAGCCTGAGAAGAACGAAGACATTTTATATGAGCTCTTACATCATTTACATGTTGGCTCGTATGACGAAGTATCGAGGAATTTCATACAAGGAACCTGTTGGTTGTGGCTCACACCAGTTCAAAATTCATGAGGCTTGTCCGCAGTTGCACCTGACTAGTACTACTTACTACAAGCGTGCAAATGACGCCTTCACCATGCACATCACGAGGACACTTCAGGAGCGGATGCACCACAAGATCTCGAGGGAGGCCCAAGAATTGATTGAAAGGTATGGGTGCTGGTTTATACAGTTTCTGAAGTTTTCTTACATAAGGCTGCAAGGTTTTTCATCATATACATATAGGCTGCCTAAGTACCCAACCAACAAAATATTGATGTTAGAGATATCTAGGCAATTGGTTGCCTACGATAAAATTCGGAAGAAGAAGAAGAAGGGAGGTGTTGACTTCCCAATTGTTATGGGCAATTCGGATGAAGTGTGTCCTTCATTACAGGCAGCTAGAGAAGCTGAGAGTGAGCTTCAATTTTATCACTTTTCATATCACACTAGTCGACAGCACTATGATCCGCATAATAACATCAAATGGGTACTGTTAGAGGAATTTAAACACAAGGCAAATATTGAGGATTATTGGGCTGATGCATCAGATGAGGTTGAAGTCAGGAAAATAATGTTCTTTCGGTTGCCAATTAACATGATTAGGGAGTGTGAAGTTGTTCCGGTTCCAGACCAGGTGAATGACATGGACGTTGTCCATCCAGATTATGCAGCAGTAAGAGATACTCCGCTTCCACTCCCGGATTGGTCAGAACCAGAGGTTGTTGACTTGGACACACTTTCTATTCCGGTTCTGACATTTACCAGAGCATGGGTTGACAGGCGGGTAAGCAGATTGAAGAGTAGGTCAATTGCTTTGACTTACAATTTGATGGGAGATCACAGGACACCCACCACCGACAGGAAGAAACAAATCACACGAGGTCCGGAGTCTAAAAGGAAAGAGCCAGTTCGGCAGGGGCCTGTTCAGCCAGAACCTCCAAGAGTTGTAGTTGAGTCACCAACGCCATTGGAGACACGTTCTCCAAGTATACAGGAGGTTTCCTTGTTTGCTGATCAAAGGAATGCATTGAATCAGGTGCAAGTGGTACAGGAAAATAATCAGCCACCACGGAGGGAGTCAGTTGGCCAGAGTGTCAACGCACCTAGTAGAGTTGATCAGCAGACTGATGAGGGGACTGCTACTGACCCTCAGTTTCAGCAAGAGTTAGAGATGGCTTTGGAGGATGATGATGATATAGTTTCAGGAGATACTCAGCCACTTGAGGACAATGAGCCTCACCAGAATGATGTAGAAGTTGAACAAGTCCGTGAAGTAGAGGCACAGGAACAACAGCCATTTGATATACAGTATATAGTACCTGATTGGCTCAAGGATAGGATGAGAAGAAGCCCCAGCGAAGAGATTGATCCAGTAGTTGAAATGGAAGAGTTTTTGAACAGGATCAGCGCGCCTCCACAGAAGAAGAGAGCACGGAAGTTTTCAAAGATATCCACTGAGGAAGATGGCTCTCGCACTCTTCACGTGGCAGTGCCTCAGGTTGATTGTGACCGAGATGAAGCAGTACCAGAAAACTACGTGGTCACAACTTTGGAGTTAGGACACCCCACAGGTGCACAGATTGTAGAGGAGTGTGATAACTCCTACCTCGCCCTCAAGGACAGATTATTTAAAAAGGAAGGAAAGTATAAAAAGTTGAAAAGAGAGCATAAGGCTTTGATTGGGTATGTGCAGCAGTTGTCTCGTCCTCGTGGGCAGGAAATTCCAGTGATAGAGCTTCCACCTGAGATACCTAGAGAGTCAATCAGTGGCTTGTTGGAATTAGGGAAGATGGCACAGGAGGCAGATAAGTGGGTCACAGGAGTTCGTGCTGAGACAAAAAAGTTTATGGAGGACCTTGCTCTTGCTTTTCAGCAGGCTTCCGGTATTTTGGCACGAATGGAGGCAGTTGATCAGGCCTGGGGAGATGCTTC
Organism: Sequoia sempervirens; assembly: GCA_007258455.2. Lineage (NCBI taxonomy): Eukaryota > Viridiplantae > Streptophyta > Pinopsida > Cupressales > Cupressaceae > Sequoia > Sequoia sempervirens. Next base: position 37,628 of record VDFB02331472.1, on the reverse strand, counting down.
TGTTTATCAGAGCAAAGTAATTCAACGGCTTGAGGCATTGAGGCATGTTCCTTTGCGGTTGTTGATTGATGGAGGGGTCATTCAGGAGAATGACAGGTACGACTTTTCTAGATGGTATTCTTTAGCAATCACGGGACGTGGTTTCTTCGATGCAGCACAGGCGGATTCAACCAGGATACGGAAGGCAATGGCCAATATCATTGATGGAGTCCAGAATACCTTCGAGTCCATATTTGCTAGGTGGTTGGATCCAGATGAGGTAACTGCAGATAATTTGAGGGGTAGGCTGGTGCCTTTCTTTTCAAAGGTACCTTCGTGCAGGATGACTTTGAGAACACCTCCACTTTCTCCAGTTTGATCCAGAGCACACAAGATTCCTTAGCTGCTTGGAGAAAATCTTGTGCACGGCATGAGACATCAGTCACGGTGTTAGAGTTCCAGCTTGATTGCATTCCACCCATTTCAGTTCAGGAGGTTGAGGCTGTACTTGGCAGGTTCATTGAGTTTGCAGTTAGAGAGGAGAATGGGAATGCACTACTGGATGAGGATCTTCTAGAAGATTGATTGTGGGCATTTATTGCCTTTACTATTTTTGGGAGTGAGTGGGAATCTTTGCTCATTTATTACACCACTCCCCATTTTGGCAGTTTTTAGGGTTAGGTTGAGGTGGCTTAATCTTAGCCACTCTTTTGATTGTAATCTTAGCCGTCCATTGGACTGGGCTATCTATAAAAGGGGGAGTCCCCCTCATTTGTACATCATTAGAAATTAGACATCAGATTAGACTAGAGATTGGAGATCAGAGTAGAGGCATTTTGTTTGATAGTATAGCATAGTGTGGAGAAGAAAGAAAGTTTTCCCTTTGAAAACTTTTGTGGAGATTGTTGTGTAAAACTTTCATGATAATAGATCTTTTCATTGATGGTGGAATTCTTCTTTGTCATGAATAGCTAGCAAGGTCTCTTCATCCTTTCGGATCCAAGTAGCATAAAGTAGCATAATTTTCATTTCATGCAAGTAGTTTACTTTGGATGTGTGGCGTTTTATTGAGGTAGCTTCATTTCATTCCATACCACTAGCAACTTGTTGATGACAAGCTCGCCTTGCGAGGTCAACTGGAGATTATCTCGAGTTTAACTTCGATTGTGATTTGTATGCTTATATGCGTCGTCTTGATGGTATATGTATGCTAAATTATAATCTGAATATCTCATGCTATCCCTTTGAAGATTGCACCAATTTTACTGAAGCTGTCTGACGTGAGGCTAGGTGAAATTCGGTTGAAGTCTACTGAAACCGAGCTCCACATATCTTGCATTTAGGATAGAATATAAATTTCTTAGTCCCTACACTCATTTACTTTCCGCACATTGCTGGTTAACTTTAGGAAACTCGCTCTTCAAGGCCAAATCATTTGCACGAAAATCCCCTATAAAGCATATATCTGTTGTTTATTGCAAGTATCCTGAACAATTGTGTAAGTCCCCTTGTAAGAAAACAGCAATTCACATCAAACCAACTGAGGGTGTTCCAAGTATTTCGGAACCTTGGAGTTAAATGTATGATCTATCTCGCAATCTTAGCATGCAGGAAACTTTGTTCAAGAGAGGATAGGGTATCCGTTGGGAAACTTTATTCTGTGTTGGTGCGGTCACAAAAACCACGTCAACAGGTATTGCCTCATAAGGTTGAGGACCCATGTGTGGCTATATATGAACTTATAAATATTCCTTGCGGTCTCCACATATGTTTTGATCTAGCCAAGGTTGCCAAGATCCTCCAATATGAGGTCAAGGCAATGAGAAGCACAAGGTGTCCAAAACAATGATGGGTGCCTATCCATCAATAGTCTACCTACAACAACATAATTTGCTGCATTATTCGTGACTATTTGCACCACATTCTCCTCCACTACCTCAACCAAGACACCCTCCAAAGCCTCACAAAGGAATTGAGCATTTTTGGTGTGGTCGGATGCATCAATAGATTTGATGAACATGGTACCACCTGAAAAAGAAACAAAATAAATGATTCAATAAAATATAAACTTAAAATCTTGCTTGTTAATCACTAAAGCAATGCATTTTAGGAAGTAAAATATTTACTTGAGGAAGAAACAAGAAAGTTGAGCAATGTTCTATTTCTTCTATCAGTCCAACCATCGGTCATGATGGTGCAACTCTTTCTCCAAATTTCTTGCTGCTCCTCTATTTTGGCTTTCACATCAGCCACTTTTTGGGACAAAATTAGGCCTTTTATCTCTTCATCATTAGGGGCTTTGAACTCCGCTCCACAAACAATAACTGCATCAATCATACTTTGCCAATATGAAGACCTAACACAATTAAATTAAATTAAATTAGTATTGAAAAATGTGTAATTTCAATTTGAATTCAACATAGCTCTAAAAATAAAATTCAAGAGATAAAGAATCAACTATCAAGCTATATATTTTAAAACAAAACAAAAGAAGAATTACCTGGCTGCATGAAATGGAATGTCACAATAAAACTAGAAGTCTCCAATTGCGGCTTGGGCTGCATCATGTTTATCCTTGTTCCAACCCATGCTCTCAAGAGACGGTTGGGAACCCGGAGTAGTGCGTGGCAAAATATATGAATCCAGCCTAGATCCATGAACTCTAGGCCCAATGCTAACGCTACCATTGCCACTGCCATTACCACTACCAATAATCGAAGGTGAAGACCCTGGAGGAATTGGAGGCATGGAAGAACTTGAATCTCCAACTCCACTCAAGGCTGCCATCTCCTCTCTTTGCTTCTTTTTTAACTCTTTTTGTTGCACGAAGGTTTCCAATTGCACTTGCACTTCACGCATTACCTCAGCAAGGACTTTTGTGCAAGGATTAGCATCTCGGCACAATATACATGCAAGGAAGGTGGTATTTCAATCTATTAATGCCACCCTAAGAAAAGTTGTTTTGCAATGAAAACATGTTACTTCTTTTTTTTGCCCAAGGGTAATAATGGCATATTTCCAACAAGGGTCTTTTCTATTTTGAGACACTGTGAATATGATGGAGACAATTTATAGATATAAACAATGCTGCAATAACACATAAATTTTAAAAAATTAGCATTCAAAGTTTATCATTATAATTAAGCTAAAAAACCTAGGGTTTGCAAGTTTGCAACTATAAAACTATTTTTTTTTTTTGCAAGAATGCCCAAGGTTTGTTCAACAAAAAACTTAAACACACACACCTAGGGTTTGTATTTATTTGTAACTTGTTCTTTGTTTCACTAAAACAAAATAGAAAAAACAAAGAAGAAAAAAAGAAGTGAAATGAAGTTTTGGTTAAAAAAAAAAAAACCTTCAAAACTCAAACATACCTCTTCAATCTTCTTTGAAATCAATGGAAATCTCTTTCCAATCCCTTGTAGACTCCTCTAGATGCAGCAGAATCACCTACGAACCTGCACAAATGCGATTCAACAAGCGTTTGGTGCTCAATCTCTTTGCTGATTTTCCTTCAATGCAAATGTGTTTTGGTTCTCTTCTCTCTTTTTTCTCTCTTCCTTGACTTGAAAATGAAATGAAGTGCCTTTTGGAGGAATAGAGGCAAGTATAAAGGCAAAAAGAGAAAAAAAAGAAAGTTTAAAATGTGTTTTTTTTGCAACTTAAGTGCACAAAGTGACGGCTGAGTCTGGGGCACGAGACTCGCCGAGTCTGATGAATTTGGCGAGTCCGGCGAGTTTGATGAATCTCGGTGAGTACTTGGTAGCTGAGTCTTTGGGACTTGTTTAGGGTTCCTCGCCTCGCAACTCGCCCAGACTCGGCGAGTTTCGGTGAGTCTTGTAACAGTGGATAGAAGCCAAGTTTTCATCAAATATGATTCTCCAAGAAATGGAGCAAGCTCTTATATTGATATTATTGGGTCCTGTTGGTGTACGTTTTATCATCCACCGAACACACAGAATAAAATGTCCAAAGACACTCTATCCTCTCTTGAAAAACCACCGCGTATGCTAAGATTGTTAGAAGATCATATGGCGATTCCAAGGTTTCTTTTGTCGGGTCTCGACGTGTGGATAAGCTCAATGGCCATTGTGATATGCTGGTAATAAACAAGGGGACTTACGTAAGAAAATCTTCACAAGTTTAGGACTTAGGGAATTTATCATTAAAGGCTCTCTTCAATGGGACTTCAATTGTGGATCTCAAAAAAATGGCAAAAAGAATAGGGTTTAGGAGAATCTAGTCTATGCCTAAGAACTCAAGAGACAATAAGGATTCGGTGAAGGGAATAAACCACACTTTGTTTCGCCTCCTGCAGGACAACATACGCAAAATGGGTGCAATCTTCAAGGGTTGTGAGAATAATTTTCAAACCTCGAATGAGGCTGAAGTTAAGCTTCCACAATTAAGAGCTCAGGCTAACTTTACGCATCGAATGCAAATCATCCATTCGAAGAAAGTATGAGCTACACTTCACCATTGAATCACTACGATCAATCTCTCATTCAATTAACCAACTTTCAAAGCAAATTCTACTTAATCTAACTTTAACTTTAATCTATGGCGGAAGATGATATGCAACCTCGCTTACTATTTGATAATAAGAAGTTATTCAAGGCAAATCATGCTCAAGAGCTTTTATTATTCAAAACAGTCTCAATGCAACAATCTCATATTCTATCTCCACCCTTTACAAATGAGGGGGCGAGCTCAATTTATAGGCTCCCCAATTACAACTCAATGGCCAAGATTGATTTCAAATCAACGGCCGAGATTACAAAATAGAACCCTAATTAGGGTTTGTCACTTTCGACCAATGAGAAAATTTCATTTGAGGACACTTGTCCTTTTTGCTAAATATAAACCAACAATAAAATAGAATGTTGTTGCATGTTGATTTGGAACAATTTGATTGGTTGGAAGATGACGAGGCGCCACCTTAGCATGCTAGATGTCTTCCTTGGTTGCTTCGTTTTTCTTCATGTGCTTGCCTTAGAATATTTTCCCTGCCGATGACTCTATCCGTTGTGCTTGTTCCTTCCTAGCTTTGATCTTGGATTCCTTTTGAGACTTTGATTTATTCTTCTCACCTGTACTGGAATCTTTGAGGTCTGGAAGTCTCCCCTTGGAGCAGGTATCTGGACTTGAAGTTGGTTGCTTTGAACTTCGTCCTGCTTGAACTGGGTTGATGTTAGTCCTTTGGATTTCCTCTCTTGAATTCTCCAATTTGTGTCGAGAAATTGTCTAAGTATGAAAATTTGTTTAGAACACTTTTCTTGCCACCATCCGATTCTGATTGGAAGTTTGTCTTTAACTCTTCAGGAGATGAAACCCTTCAAGAAGTTGCCCGGATTGCTTCTTTCAAGTGCCTAGAATTTGGAGAAGAATGCCTCTGTGCTTTCGCCACAATGGAGGAAATTGGAATTTCCTCTGTGAAGTATTTCCCAGACTTAGCCAAATTTTGGCTATTCAAGTTCATTTTGTAACATCTTCATCTGGACCATTCAACACTTAGCCAAGATTTTGGCCATCTCCATGCTCGAACGAACTTTGCCTGTGGATTTGCCTTCAATTCTGAATTTGGCTTGACAAATTCCATCTTTGGACAAGGATTTTATCCATTTCCTTTTTACTCCCCTTCATCCCAAGGTATCAACACTTAGTGAATTCTTCTCCCCGAGGTATCAACACTAGCCAATTTTCTGAGTTTTAGCCAATTTTCTCATCCTCTCCTTGGGCGGACTTCACATGAGCTTGGATGTTTTCTCTCTCGGCCTAAGTCAGACTTCATGAAGCTCAAGACATTTTCTTATCTAGTTCAGACTTTATTTTGCCTTGAACATGCCTTACAAAGGTTTGGACATGCTATGCTTAGGCAAGGTTGGACTTTCTCAGGCTTTGTCCCATCCTTTTTCCTTCACTCAATTTGGCTTGAAGCAGTCTTGCCACCATTCCACGCCATTGCTTCTTCTTTGAAGATTCGCCTCATGTCGTCATCCACCTGCAAGAAATAAAATAAACAAATTCAGATTTTCTCTCTCCTGAATTCTGGCTCCGAAGTTAAATTTTTAACACTCTCTCTCCTGAAGTCACGGTGAATTCAATTTTGCCCATCGGATTTTATCTCTGGCCGGCACAAATTATTTTCCTCCAAAACATCGTCTGGCGAATTCGATTTTGTCCAAGACATTTAAATTTCCGAGTAGTTGAGAATAAATTATTAAAATATTAAAATATTTTAATTTATTCCAACCCGTTCGTTTTGGACCCATGGCTATTTCGATTTTCTCTTTATTTTTCTTGGCTAAGAGTGTATTTTCCAATTTTATCCTTAATTTCGTCTAGCCAAGTCAAAACTTAAGCCATTCCGTCGACAAACTTTATGCCAGATCCCTTTTTTTTCTTTGCCATAGCCAACTTTTCCCTTGCACTGAGCCTATTTTCTTCTGCCAAAGTCAAATTTTTTCTTGCTCAGTCGAATTTTTCTAGGCAAAATCCTTGCCTGGATGTCTTCATTGGGCGAATTCCTTTGACGCTTGACAAATTCTTCTTCCTTCTGGCCAAGGGCGATCCTTCCTTTCTCCTTGCCTTGTGCATTTTTCTTCGGCCAAAGTTGTCAATTTCTCAACATTTTCACCATACTTAGGCAAATTTAATTTCTCTTCCCCTTTTGTGCTAGGCATACTTCGTTTTATTTCTTGCCATATCCCAATCTTCTTTAGCACTTGTCTTTCCAAACTTGGCACTTAATCTCTTGAAAGGGTCATGATACTTAGTCAAAAATCTTAAATTTTCATCCTTTGGCCTCTATACTTAGGCAAATTTTCGAATTCCTCTTGACTAGGCACCAAACACTTGGCAAAAATTGATTTTTTTCCTCTTCATAGACCATGGCAGACTTTCCAATCATTTGGACAAGGTGAGGGCGGACTTTCTATGGTCTTGGACATTCCTTCTTTGAACATGGCGGACTTCCAAAGGTTTTGGCACTTTGCTTAACATTTTATCCCTTGGAAATGTCATAATATTTAGCCAAAAATCGATTTTCCACCTTTTTAGGCCCTCACACTTAGCAAATTTTCGAAATTTTCTTTGCTGGGCACCAACACTTGGTAAAAATTTTGATTTTTCCTTCTTCTACATGCCTAGGCGGACTTTCCAAGGCATCTTCCACAAGCATGGCTGACTTCCTAAGTGTTTAGACATCCCACCACAAGGTTAGGCGGACTTTGAAGGCTCTTTGGACAAGTCCCACCTTTCAAGGGCGGACTTTGAAACTTCTTAGCACCTCCTCCTTTGATGCATGGCGGACTTCATGACCCCTTTGGCATGTATGGGCGGACTTTAGAGGATCTTAGGATGAGCACCCTTGCTGCTGGGCGGACTTTGGATGATCTTAGGATATGCTTGGGCGGACTTTAGGTGTGTCTAGGATCTGCTTCCTTAGTGCTGGGCGGACTTCACCAGCTCCTTGACATTTCTTCATCTTTCCTTCCCACATTTCAAGGGCCTTCCCCATGGCGAATTTCAGACTTGAACAGATTTTTCACAAATTTCATCATTTAAGAGCTGATTTTCCATGATTTTGACCTTCAGATCTGACTGGTTTCGAACTGGTTTTTTCAGATTTCAAAGTTTTTGGGTCTGATTTTCATGCTTTTTGACCTTTTTTTTTTTCAGATTTTTCAATAATTTTTCAAATTTTCTCTTTGATTTTCTGAGAGTTCTATCAAGTTTTTTGAACTTCTGAGTGCGTTTTTCAGAACTCGGGACCTTTCTAAATATAGAAACTTTCCAAAAATAGAAACTTTCCAAAAATAGAAACTTTCTAAAAATAGAAAAAGCAAACCCTAAAAAATAGGGAACCTTGTTTGGTCCGAAAATGCCAAAAATGAAAAAAAAACAACTTTTCCTAAAAAATAGGAAGTCTCAGAATTGGCCGAATTCACAGTCGATCTTTGTTTCCTGGGCCTTCTGAGCGCTTCCATGACGTCTACGCACTGATTCAAGCATGAATTACTGACTTGGCTTGGGTAACTCTCAAAATGATGACCTCATTGTAAAAAGACAAGTAATAAGCAGTTGCAATACTGAGGCAAAAGCGAAAACAGGGGGTCCCCATTTGCAATGGGGCGATGTGTGAAAGAGGTCACAACAGGTCCCAAAACTACTAATCCACTTCCTGATGTAGTTGGCCGTGTAAGTAATTAATTATGTTAGTCGGCGAAATAGTAAGTAAATAAATAAATAATACTTTGTGCACAATAAAAAAAAATTAGTATAAGTTGTAATTAGGAAACCAATCCCTGATAGTTGATTAGTTTGGCTAGGTAGTTGCTGACATTTGGTGTCCTCAACTAACATCGGCCAACTATATATATTGGCAATTCATTTGTAGTCGGGGACAACATGAATGCTATATGATGTAATGAATTTGACATTTGTATCTAATGAATGAAAATACAACTCCAATATTTTGTGCATTGCATGTGTGATTGCTATGTTTTGCTACTATTATTATTTACTTCTATTTACTCTGTATTGATCGGTTAAGTCACTTAGCGAGTAAACATTTGGCATCGTTGCCTTTAAGAGATCAGGTCAGATTTGAGAGACTCATGCCCTTAGACCCCAATAAAGGCGAGAAGAGACCACAATGTGGTCAAGATCAAGAGATCAAACAATCTTTAAGGATCATTGAACAGAGAGAATGAAGGAGACGATTGAGGGGTGAAGTTGAAGAAGGCAAAGGGTTTTTGAGGGAAAGCTCAAGTCCAACTGAGAGTAAAAGCCGAAGCATAAGCAAAAGTTGTAGCCTGGAGAGAAAGAGAACTGTCAAGACAAGAGAACATACAAAGGGAGAGTGGGTAGAGGTAGCTTGACATCTACCACTTATCAATGAAACATACACCGATCCCGCCAACTAAAACAAAGAATTGTCTGTACCATCAACGTCAGACGAAGAGGAAAGTGAAGAAAAGAACACTACTAGAGAACTGTATAGACCATCGTTGACAGACGAAGAAGCATTGCCGAGGGATGAAGAAGGTTTATCGTTGGGTGAAAGGGAAGGTGAGGAAGAAACTACCAACCTTTCCAATGGAGAACCGTGTGTACCATTAAAGTCAGCCGAAGGGGAAGGTGAGGGAGAACCTACCGACAGTTTGACAGAGACCATATGCCAGTCTATTAAATACTCATTGGTTAAGTCACTTAGCGAGTAAACACCTAGAACAAAATATCACTTTCAAGGCCAGGGTTGTCATCATGAAAGTGAGACCTGTTCATCTATAGACTGTGGGGGGTTAAAGGTCAATAATACGAGATTGGGTTATCTCTCCTACACTTCAAGCTTGGCTTAGACTCAAGAGGGTGTTCCTAGAAGTATACCTTAATAGGTATTGAATCACACAAAATGTACAACCAAACCCAATAACATTCTTGAACCAAATTCTTGTCACTAGCTCAAGAAAGACTGGCTGCAATAACCTCTATATAGCTGATATAATTGTGCAAACATAGCCCACATTAAATAAATCTTTTCAAGGCTCTCTCAAGATTGATTCCTTGGTTGTATTGATGGTCATGGATGCATAGGATTGATGATTCTTCCCCTACACTATTGGTTAATGTTTTGGTTTGATTTAAAGAGAGAAAGGAGGGTCAAGTGAGTCTTAGATTGATGCTGATTGATTGGCAACAAAGTCACAATTCATTAGATGAAAATAAACTAAAACCAAAAGATTAATGAGCTATGTATTTGCATACAAGAAAGATTATGAAATTTCTAACAAAACATACTTAGTAATCCATAATAGAGCTACATAAATTCATACATAATGTGAGAAAGATGGTTACAAACCTTGCAATGTTTTCAAAGTGTTGTTACATTCATCTAACTAAACATTACATTCGTGCCATCAAATGTGGTAAAGTAAAATCCCTAGCTACAATTAGGAAATCCTCTTGGCTATACACATATCATCATGGAGACAATTTGCAACAAAAACCGCTTACAATACTAATCTCCTTTGATTCCACAAACTTATACTCCACCCAATGAGTTGAACTAGCATTCAATGGCTGCCTTGCATCATACTGGCAACTCTTTGGTGTTTGGAGACCACACAACAATCCACCCCCTTGAAATTTGAAAGAACTCATTCAAATGACCCCAAGAACTTGTCATTATATCCACTAGGGTGAAACCCTAACCCATGGACATTGTAGTACTATAGAAGTCAATCGTCTATATTCATTCCTACTCAAAAGAGGTGCTTGGGATGAAGATCTTGCTAGAAGAGGTATGCAAGGTAGTTGGGAGAGCTTCCCTATGTTTATGGTGAGTTAGGGAGAAAGAAAATGGAGCACCATTTCATTTGGTGCTCAACCACCCCCTTGCATTTGTCTTTAATGATTGCATCAACCCTCTTTCTTACTCATATCCATCGCCTATTAAAATATTTATCCTGTTACATTTGCGTAGGCATCCATTTAACATTTTAATAATCCTTTGGTGTTAATGGGTTCATTGTTGGTTGTTACATTCCATTATTTGGAGATCTGCATTGGAGGCTTTATCAAACCCATGGTAGGGTTTCGACAATTGGAACAAGCAGCAACAAGCCTCAAAGGTCTTGCAAAGTCACAAACACCTATCAAAGTCCTAGTTTTCAATATCGCAAGCCATCTGGAATAATTAGACTTTGGGATTACATCTATAGCAAAGAACAAAGGCATTATGATCCTCAAACCTCTAATAAAATATGGCTATCACTTTATCCCCAACAAACCTACATCTTTGTATTGGCATTTGGAAATATTGTCAATGTTGTAGATTGTAAGCATTACAACAATAAGACCCCCAATAGATGTTAAGGCTTACCATAGAAAGTTGGGCCCCCTCACATCAAACTACACATAGGACAAGGGAAGAAGCTAGCCCAAAATCTTGATGAAAAACAAAACAATCCATGCATGTTGGGCATCAACAACTATCGGTTCTAGGGGATAGAAGTAAAGGTTACTCTGAAAGTTTGATACATGCTAGGTCTCAATAGTATATTGGGCCTACAACATATGATAGACTACCCTTCTCGCATCATACTTTAGCTTCACCAATGCCATGGGATGAGGGGAGGAAATACTCTGATATCTCAAAAAACTCACTCGCAATTGTTTTAGGCCTCCATGCTCATTAGTGATACTCAGGGGATTGAGCCTCACTACTCCCCGGAAAGAGCTTCTCTTGATATTCCAAAGAATAATACTACGCTGCCTTCTCCTTGTTGGGCCATCAAGCCACCCTTTACTTGCCTGCCATAGGACAGGGGGAGATGATACCTCAAAACTTTGTTGAACATAGGAAATTCTCACAAACACTTACACATAAGAACTTTAGGGGTTTTTGACAACAAAGACCATTTCAAAACTAAACTACAAAGGCAAACACAAATGCAAAAACAACTTTGGGTCCAAACATAAAGAAATTTTCAATTTTTCAACAAAGGCCCAACAGACATAAAACAAAGTCCATTAGATTTTGAAGTTTGCTGCTCAATAGAATAATAGCAGCCTTTTGTCTCATGGAATTGAGTTTAAAGAATGAGTGGTCAAGGTAAAAAGAAATGTAATGTCTACTAGGTACAAAACTCAACCATCCAGTCTTTAGTTCTTGTTCATAAGCTTTGACACATTTGACTTTACATAAATTTGCATCAAGATCATCAAAGTTTCTTGTAGAAAATTTACTATTTTTTTCAGTTGCAGGGCTAGTATCTTTATCCATCCTTCTTTGTAGATTAATATATTGAATAAAAGGTTGCATTAAATCCTTAAAAGATTTTTGTATTCTCCAAGTCGCTACTGAAGAATAACATTTTCATGCTTGTTGTAGATGCTTCCTTATATTCCTCTTTTGTTTGCTTTCAAAAAGTTTGGTGTTTTTCATTTGAATCCTCTTGAAGTTTAGCATGGTTATCCTATGGAAGGGTATTGCCTCTCATGTCTTATGTTTTGGAAGCACTCCATAGGGGTTAACATTTTGGCTGGCATTTTATTTGGCTGAATGTTTGAAATTTGAATAGTGCTGATTTTTAATGCTTGGTTGTAATGTCCCCTACTTGCATCTAGTTCAGTACGAACTTTCCATTAGCCTATTCCTGGTTCTTGTAGGCTACGGGGATATGGTTAGGGGACTCCGTGTCTTGTGATGAGATTTTGTGGGTTTTGACTGAAGAAAAACATTTTCATGCTTGTTGTAGATGCTTCCTCATATTCCTCTTTTGTTTGCTTTCAAAAAGTTTGGTGTTTTTCATTTGAATCCTCTTGAAGTTTAGCATGGTTATTAGAAATATGGGCAGAGATTGAAGAGAGTCTATCTCTACATAAAATTCTTTACACATAATACCCTTGCCTTCCTCGGAATGACCCCCCATGCACATGCAAATCTCAACAAAGACCCATCAATATAATAATGCTGATTCTAAGAAAAAATAAGCTAAAGATTGAAGAGAGTCTATCTCTACATAAAATTCTTTACACATAATACCCATGCCTTCCTCGGAATGTCCCCCAATGCACATGCAAATCTCAACAAAGACCTATCAATATAATAACGCTGATTCTAAGAAAAAATAAGCTAAAAATAAGATGTTTCTTCATTCCACAAGCGCTGAAAACTGCTGGATCATTGGGATCATGCGCAACCCTAACAATAGCAGATTTTTTATGCCATAATTACCTGGCTCTGATACCATATTAAAAATATGGGCATAGACATACAAAAGCTGAATAATATTACAATAATGTTGTGCTTCTTCATTATTTTCAATCAATTCATATTACATATTTATAGGATTCAAATATCCTATTTTATAGGAAGCCTCCTATAACAACTCTTCCAAATATAATGAGTTGTTTTAACAACTCAAATCCTTACAAATACTCTACGTGAGTTGTATTAATTATTATTATCACAAACAACTACCCACATTATAATATTTGTTACACATAATTAAAAAATGTGAACATTGACATGATTTCCAACAATGGTTATCCTATGGAAGGGTATTGCCTCTCATGTCTTATGTTTTGGAAGCACTCCAGAGGGGCTAACATTTTGGTTGGCATTTTATTTGGTTGAATGTTTGAATAGTGCTTATTTTTAATGCTTGGTTGTAATGTCCTCTACTTGCATCTAGTTCAATACGAGCTTTCCATTAGCCTATTCTTAGTTCTCGTAGGCTACATGGATATGGTTAGGGGACCCAGAGTCCTGTGATGAACTTTTGTGTGTTTCCTGAGTTTTTCAGTAGAGTTGCTATTTTTAGTAACTTACTATTTTTAGTGAGTTCTTGTTGGGCTCCAATTGGGTCAGTTTGGAGATTTGACTCACTTTTTTTTAGCAAATTGCTATTTTTAGTAAGTGCTATTTTTAGCACTTGGTCCTGGTCTCTAAGTCTATACATCTAGTAGTTCAATGCAGTGGTTTCTAGTCTTAGCCTTGGTGAGTTCTAATGTTTTCAGAGTAATATTATTCATCATTACTTAAGTATTTTATAAGCCACTTTATAACTTAAGTGATGGGTAAGGGTTCATGAGAAACCCCCCTTGCTCAACGCCTAGGAAGGGGGTCACTTTAAGTTGTTTTCAAAAGGCAAGTAATGTTTCTAAAGTAGACATTTAGTTCAAGGAGGGATAAAGTAAAGTAAGGTAAAATTAAATATTTTACATGGAGAGCTCTAGAAGGGGGGTGTACCTTTTGGAGGGGAAGGATTTGAAATTTGGTTGGCCTAATCTCTTCCTGATTCTCTATATATATTCACTTTGAACTCTCATTACAGTATCTTGGCTTTGGGCAACATAAGGTCATGCTGCTGGATTGCTTCTAGGTTTCTTGTTTTCTGGTTGGAGGACGAAAACCCTTCACTAGATAGTTGGTTTCGGTGGTGAAAGACCCACCCTAGCTGGTTGGAGATCAGTTCATCATATTTTTCAGTGGGTTTGATTGTTGGGTGATTTTTGGAGGTGAAATATGAAGATATATTCAGTATTTTGATATGAGTTTGAGAGTTTTGGCTTGGTTGTGGTTTATACCTTATTGGTGTGAGTTTGGAGCAAATTTAATTCATTTTTTAAGTGCTGATATGAAATTTCTGAGTTTTGGAAATGCCTATTTTTTGAGTAGCTGGAAATGTTAACCTGTCCATATCTTCATGAGGCAAGAATATTTTATTCTGGGTATTGATTCATTGGATTCCTTATAGCTGAGCGCCCCATTTTGACTACTCATTTGTGACGATTGATAGAAATCTGATTTTCTAAGGCAAATCGCCCCTCCTAGGGAGTTGTACCATTTCCTTGGGTTTTGGTCTTCAAACTGAATTCTGATATGCACTTACAGAGGTCTGCAATCTCCTTTAAAAGGGTGTCTTTTCATTGTAAAATGATAGTTAAATGAGAAGGAACAGGTTGGGGTTTGTTAGCACTTGTATTGGCTCATTCCATGAGGAGATTGAATGTATTGCTGCTCAGTGGTATGACTGAAAGGTGCACTTTTTGGACTGTAACCAGGTCTGATATAAGTTTCTTAAATTTTGATTTCAGTTGTTAATCAATGATCATTGATATTGTAATTGAGTCATTCATGCTTTGATGTAATGTCTAGATGTTTCCTTGCAATGTTACAATATTGTCAATGTAATGTATTCACAATGATGAATGGAATATGAAACAAACACATTTTGTATCTTTGTCTTATTCCATTAACAAAACACAAAATTCAGGGGTGATTATCATAGTGGTATCAGAGCATATGTTAGTCATCTTCAATCAGCTATACATCTCCTATGAGCTAGAGGGAACAAACGTATTACAACAGGGAACTAAGAAAAAATCAGTGGCAGCCACCACAGGTTTCAGAAGGAAAGACTATCTCAGGGATTCTTAGAATGTATCAGGCCCTCCTATTGACAAGGAGAGTACTTTAGGAGACATGGTTGAAAGAGGTAAGGGTAGAGCTGGTTCGGTCAGCCCAAATTCAAGGATGGAGAGGATGCTTGATACAATGATGGACATGATTGTTGATGTGTTTTTCGTAGCCGCACCAACATAGAATAAAGTTACCAATGGCGACTCTATCCTCTCTTGAACAAAATCTCCTGCATGCTAAGATTGCTAGAAAGATCATGCATTCAACTCCAAGGTTCCTTCATGTAGTGGATAGTCTCAGTTGGCTCGATGTGATTTGCTGGTATTTCAAGGGGACTTACGAAATTGTTCAACAACGGAGAAAGGAATTTGAATGCTCGAAAGGTTTGTCTATAAAGCTCTTGTTTCCTAAACTAACCAGAAAGTACTGAATTGAAATGGTTGGAGGGATAAGAAGGCTCTAATCTACTCTAAGGCGTGGGACATGGCAATCAACTCTCGCAAACTTCAACCAGGCTCCGCTTTGCCTCACTTCGGAGAGCTTCCACAGAACTGGTGCAATCTTTAGAGGAGTAGCTCAAGGTGTTCAGATCACAACTTAGCATGAAAATACCATCACAACGACGCATATAAACATACAAATTATAATCGAAGTTAAGTACACGATATTCCAGTTGACCACACAAGGTGCACCCACCATCAGTGAGCTTGCTAGTGGTATGGATAAGCGAAGCTTGCTCAAATTAAACACCACATTCCACAGTTACTATCTACTACTTGCATGAAACAAAACTATTTACTTTACTTTAAAATCCTACTTGAAGTAGAAGGACGAAGAAACCTCGCTAGCTACTCACAACAAAAGACGAGATCATCATCAATGAAAACTCTTTTTATTGAGAGAGTGTTCACAACAATTTCTTACAGAGATTTCAAAGGAAAAACTTTTCTTCTTCTTCAAACTATGCTACCAATCTACACTATGCTACTTCTAAGTTGTCTCTCTATTCTAATCTCTACTCTAATCTCTACTGTCTAATCTTCTAATTAGGTACAAATGAGGGGGGATGCCCCCTTTTATAGAGGGCCAAGTCCAGTGGACGACTCAGATTACAATAGGCTGGATAGCCTAGATTGTGCCACCTCATCCCTAAACAAGATTCACACTAAAAACCGCCACCAAGAGGAGTGGGGTAATAAATGAGCAATTAATGGCCACATCCTTCTAGAAGATTCTCGTCCAGAGACATGTTCGCACTGTTCCCTTTTCCTGACTGCAAATTGGATGAGTCTGATCATCATGGCTTCTGTTTCTTGGACTGGTATGGCAAGTACATTCTCGATCTGACTTCAAGGCGGCAACTTCTTTCTCCTGCTCGATGATTATTTTCTTCTCAACTGACATTCTCTAACTCTGAACTGCATGAGGATGATCTTTTTTCTTTTACCCCTGATCCTGAAGGACTCTCTTATCTTGGACTCGAGCGTTTCCTCCTCGCCATCTACCTCTCTGAATTGAGTGCATATTAGGTTATTCTAGCACTTAGCCATTTCTTCCAACATGCAACTTTTCTTCCTTCAAGGTTGAAATGTAGTCTTGGAGTATTTGCTCCATCACTTCAATTCCTCGCACTCTGGTTCCGATGTTCGTCCTGCAAACAAAAGAAGGGCATTAGAACACTTAATAATATAAACTCTACTTCACTTACCTGATTTTCATACTTTGACTTCCAAGGTCGATCAATCTCTAGAACATTTCTTTTCTAGCAAACCTTGCCTTCTTCATAGCCTTTCAACACCTGTGCATTTAGGGACCTATGTCTGGAGTTTGTGCCTTAAAAATTTCTCCACCTTGAGGGCGCACCTGAAAGCCTGATGTTTGAGTTTTATTTCCTTCTCAAATTCCTCATGCCTTAGGAAAATTTCCCCTTCTTATCCATCTTCTTTCCAGAGCTTGACACTTCATCTTGAGGGCGCATTTCAGAAGACACCTGCTGCATCACCTGCCTTAGAAAACTTTACACACCTTGATATTTATGCCCTAGAAATTTTTTATTTCCTATGGAAAATTTCATCAAGCAAGCGTCTAAGTAAAAATCTTCACTTTAAAATCTCCAGTGAGGTGTGGAAGATTTCAAAATCACTTCCTTACTGAAAATGTCCAGTACCCAGAAGAAAATTCCCCTTAAAACGTGCAAAATTCATGTGTCTATAGACGAAGGGGTTCATTTAATTTTTTTGAATTTTATACCTTAGAAAATATTTCGTCACCAAAGTTCATCTTACTTCTCCTCCGGGCGTGCTTTTTTTTGTTTTGCCTTAGGAAATTTATCCACCTGCCTGACTCATGAAGGGTGCATTTGAAGTACCTTGCCTCTAACTGCATTCAAAAATATCTCAAGTCATCACCTTGATGGGCGCATTTACTAGGGTAGGAAGGAAATTTCCACGCTTTGGAATATTTTCGAGGCTTCCATCTTGACTTGGCGCATTTGTAGGGTTGAACTTCTAATTTCAAGCACTTAGCAAAATCTCCAAGCATCTCTTTCTTCAAGGGTGCATATAGGGGTCTGAGCTTTCACTTTTCAACACTTAGAAATATTTTCAATCACTCACCTTGATGCTTTGGGCACATATACCACCTTAGACTTTCATTTAGCCAAATTTCTAAGTCAAACTCTTTACTAGGGTGCATTCAAGGGGTCCAACTCCAATTGTCACTACTTAGAAACTTTTTCCATCTCCCTTCTTAAGCTGGGCTCACTTGAGGCTACCTACCTTCAATTCCAATGCCTTAGAATTTTTTTGAGTAATAGCTCATGAGTGGTGGTACCTGTTGTGACCTTTTCTCACATCGCCCCATTCAAGATGGGGACCCCTAATTTTTGCTCCATTCTGGTCTTTTTGGCTTTGGTTTTTCTCTCTCTCTGTCTCTCTCTGTCTCTTTTCTGATGTCTGCCTTTTGAGGATTGTGCCCGTCATCAAGCTTAAATGTGAAATTTGGCCAAGTCCGAAAATTAGGGTTTCCATCCTTCTGGTCAATCCGAGGTCGAACAAGGCGAATAAATGGAAAATAAGGACTAACGTTGCTGTCAGTGTGCTTCCAGTGGACTCCCAGCTAAATTTCATCAAATTCTGACTACTTATTATTTTTAGTAAGTGTGTAATTGCAGGCAATCTTTCAGCATTTTTTGAAATTTCAACAGTCACACTGCATTTAGAACATATCAAGCTGTTCGCGTGCAAAATTTGAGTTGAAACAGACTATTTTTAGCAGTTCAGCTTGTAGAGCAGATTTCAGGGCTTGGATGCAGAGTTTTTCAACGCATGTCTGCATATTCCTTTTGGGTTTTCAGAGACCTTCGTGATAGTATAACATGCAAAGTGAGACGACAACTTTCAGAGTTCAGCGTCCAGAGGCTATTTTGAGGGTTTGCATGTCAGGGTTTCTTTTACATGTCGGATGATTCCTTATGGGTTTTTCGAGAGCTTCGTGGTGGTGTGACATGCAAACGGAGATAATCACTCATTTGGGAACTTGCTATTTTTAGCAGGAACATCCCGGCAGCCGCCTCCCAACACTTAAGAATCACAAGCTGATCGCAATGCAACAGAAACGAAAACAAACGGAGACCAGTTGATATGCATGCAGAACAAATTAGGGTTTCTGTTGATGTGTTTTTCGTGACCGCACCAACGCAGAATAAAGTCGCCAACGGCTACCCTATCCTCTCTTGATCAAAGTATTCCGCACGCTAAGATTGCAAGAAAGTTCGTGCGTTCAACTCCAAGGTTCCTTTAGTGTGAATAGGCTCAGTTGGCTCGATGTGATTTGCTGGTATTTCAAGGGGACTTACAGAATTGTTCGGCAGCGGAGAAAGGAATTCAAATGCTCGAAAGATTTGTCTATGAAGCGCGGGTTCCCTATACTAACCAGAAAGTACTGAATTTAAAGTGGTGTAGGGTTAAGAAGGCTCTAATCTACTCTAAGGCGTGGGACATGGCGATCAATCTTCACAAGCTTCAACCAAGCTCTGCTTTGCCTCGCTTCGGACAACCTCCACAGAACTGGTGCAATCTTCAGAGGAGTAGTTCAAGGTGTTCAGATCATAATACAACGCGAAGACACCGTCACAACGACGCATACCAATGTGTGAATCATAAACAAAGTTAAGTCCGCAACGTTCCAGTTGACCATGCAAGGCGAACTCACCATCAGCGAGCCCACTAGTGGTATGGATAGACGAAGTTTGCTCAAATTGAAGACCACATTCCACAATTACTATCTACTGCTTGCATGAAATGAAACTTATTCTACTTTTAAGTCACTACTCGAACCAAAAGGACGAAGAAACCTTGCTAGCTACTCACAACAAAAGACGAAATTCATCATCAATGGAAATTCTTTTTATTGGGAGAGTGTTCACAACAATTTCTTACAAAGTTTTAAGGAAAAACTTTCCTTCTTCAACTACTCTATCAATCTATACTAAGCTACTTCTAATTTGTCTCTCTATTCTAACTTCTACTCTAATTCTAATGTCTCCTGAATGTACAAATGAAGGGGGACTCCCCCTTTTATAGTTGGCCAAGTCCAACGGACGGCTCAGATTACAATCGGCTGGATGGCCCAAATCGTGCCACCTCAGCCCTAAACAAGATTCACCCTAAAAACCGCCACAGGAGGGGGAATAAATGAGCCATTAATGTCCATCATCCTTCTAGAAGATTCCAGCCTTGAAACGCGTTCACACTGTTCTTGATCTTCTTGATGTTGTTTTTCAACTTTGCTCGAGCTTCCATTCTTTTCTCCATCTTGAGTTTTGAAAACATTTCTTCTCTGTCACTAAGTCTCAACAGTTAGCCATTTTCTTGCAACTTTCTTCCTTCGAGGTTAAGATGTCATCTTGGATTACTTGCTTGATCACTTTAAGTCATCACCGCTTGGTCTCGACGTTTCTCCTGCAAAACAAGCAAGGAGAAGAGCATTAGAACACTTCATAATATAAATTCAACTTACTGTTGACGTGGTTTTTGAGACCGCACCAACACAGAATAAAGTCTCCCAACGGACGCTCTATCCTCTCTTGAACAAAGTATTCAGCATGCTAAGATTGCGAGTAAGATCATGCTTTCAACTCCAAGGTTCCTTGAGTGCGAATAGGCTCAGTTTGGCTCGATGTGATATTGCTGGTATTTCAAGGGGACTTACACAATTGTTCGACGACTAACAACAAACAGCAGACAAAGGGCTTTCGTGTAATTCAAATGATTTGGCAGGTGAGCGCAAGTTTCCTAATTCTAACCGGAAATGTGCGGAAAAGTAAAGGGTATAAGGCCTAAGAAATTTATGTTCTATTCTAAATGCAGGATATGTGGAGCTTCGTTTCAATAGACTTCAACCGGATTTCACCTAGCCTCCGTCGGACAGCCTCAGTAAAATCGGTGCAATCTTCAAGGGAAATAGCAAAAGATGTTCAAATTATGAATTAACATGCATACACCATCAGAACGACGCATATAAGCATATAAATCACAACCGAAGTTAAACTCAAGATAATGTCCAGTTGACCACACAAGGCGAACTTATCATCAACAAGCCGCTAGTGGTATGGAATAAAGCGAAGCTATCTCAATGAAACACCACACATCAAAGTAAGCTACTTGCATGAATTTAAGCTACTTGGATACGAAAGGAAGAAGAAACCTTGCTAGCATTTCATGACAAGACGAATTCCATCATCAATGAAAAGATCTATTATCATAAAATGTGTTACACAATAATCTCCTCAAAAGTTTTCAAAGGGAAAACTTTCTCTCTTCTCCAAATTATGCAAAAATGCTCTACAATGCTACACTATCTAGCTCTAATGCTCTACTACTCCAATGTCTAATCTAATTCTAATTTTCTAATGAGATACAAATGAGGGGGACTCCCCCTTTTATAGTTTGCCAAGTCCCAAAAGACGGCTAGGGTTACAATCGGCTGGATGGCCCAGATTGTGCCACCTCAGCCCTAAACAAGATTCTCCCTAAAAACCGCCACAGAGGAGAGTGGGGTAATAAATGCGCCATAATGTCCACCATCATCCTTCTAGAAGATTCCATTTGTAGACGCGTTCACACTGTTCTCGATCTTCTTTCTTGGCGTTGTTCTTTGATTTCTTCCACTTGAGGGTCTTCATCTTCGTCACTTTGAGTTATACTAAGTCTTAACACTTAGCCATTTTCTTGCAAATTTTCCTCCTCAGATTGAAATTCATCTTCATCGTGCTTCCACTTCAAGTCATCGTGCTCTGGCCTCAACATTTCTCCGCAAAACAAGCAAGGAGAGGGGTATTAGAATACTTCATGATATAAACTTAACTCCTTACCGATTTTCACGCCTTAACTTCCAAGCGTTCGCCAACCGTGTTCAAATTCTTCATGCCTTAGACAAACTTCATCTTTGAGAATTCATTTCACCTGCTGGAGCTCTGATAACCTCGATTTTATTCATTTCTGGCTCAAGTAAACTATCTTCACGAAGGATTGAAGCAAATTCACCTAGGCAGTTTCTTTCAAATTCATCGTCTGGAGGATCTTACCTTGAAAACACATTTTCTTCATTTTTGCCTTAGAAAATTTTCAAATTTCCCTTAGGAAATACATCAACCTGGTGCCCACTTAAAATCTTCATCCCAAAATTCTCGACAAGCTGTGGAAGACCTTAAAATCAACTCCTCATCGATAATCTTCGATACCCAGAAGAAAATTTTCTCTAGAATGCATCGAATCCATGGGTTCCCAACGAACGGGTTCATTTTATTTTTCTGAATTTTGAACCTTAAAAAATTATTTTCAACAATTTATTCCCGTTCTTCGATCCCCTCTGAGAATTTTGCTCTGACTTGGAAAATTTTTATCAATCTTGTGGAGCTGGCATTCACTGACTCCACCTCTGGCAACTCTGCTGTGCTTCAAGAAAAACTCCACCACCCCAGACCTCTAGGCGTATTTTCTAAGGGAGAGAATATTTTGTGCCTTAGAAATTTTTTTAAAATTTTCTTGCACTTTGAAAATTTGCCTTAGAAAAAAAAAATTTATTTGCCTGCCAGTGAGAAAGGTATCAACTTCACTTAGAAAAATTTCGAGAGGACGTCTGGCACATTTTATTTCTTACTCACTTCATACTTGAAAGGCAATTTATTTGAAGTCCTAACGCCCAGGCAACATTTTAATTTTTTATTTTATCATCCACACTTTAGGCGTATATTGCATATGGAGGATACTCATCCTTGCTTTTGAAAATTTTCACCACCTAGCAAGTTGCTTTATTTCACATTCCACTTCAGACTCAAGGCGCATAACACTTGAAGAAGTGATTAAAAAAAAAACTCACGCCTTACCACATACCACTTCACCACGCCTTGGAAAATTTTCTAACACTTTATTACTTCCATCACCCTTGGCGCCTAGCACTTGATGGAGGAAAATCAAAAACCACGCCTAGAATTCATCACCTTTCACCACGCCTAGGAAAAATCTTCTAAGACTTACCACCTTGGGCGCATTTTACACATGATGGAGAATAACGCCCAGCATTTACCTTGATTTTACCACGCTTTGAAGCACCTTTCACTTTATCTACCTTCTTTCACTCCATTCACTTACCTTTTACCACATAAACTTGGGCGCATTTGAGCATGTCTACTGGATGACTCTTCAACTTCACCTTTTTTGTCTTCACTTGACTCTGTTTGGGCGCATTTTGAGGGGTGAGGAGGATAAAACTTGTTCCAACGCCTTAACTCTTGTCCTCACATGCCTCATTTTGGGCGCATTTTACCCCTCATGCAGGATAAAAATGTTTGACTCCTTTGACCCATTTGTTTTTGGGCGCATTTTAGCAAGGGTGAAGGATAAACTTTTCGACGCCACCTTTGACCACCTTGGACTTCTTTTCAGCTGGGCGCATTTGGAGGGTGGTGAAGGACGAGTTCAAACACTTAGAATTTTTTTCTGAGCCTCCTCATCAACTGGGCGCATTTTAGCTAGGCAGAAGGACGAATGATGTTGACTTCCTTTGACCTCTTCTAGCTTGGGCGCATTTTAGCCTGTGTACTGGACGAAGTTCAACACTTAGAGAAATTTCATGACCTCCAGCTGAGATGGGCGCATTTTCAAGGAAGTGAAGGATGAAGTTCCAGACTTAGCTATTTTTCTCGTCTTCGCCAGCTTCTCATGCCCTGCTATTTATAGTAAGTCCTCTGAATTTGCGTCTCTGAAGCTTGGAATGGCTTGAAATTTTGCGTACTGCATCCTCATAACCTTGTTATCCTGTCGACACTGCCATTTTTAATCACCCTGCTATTTTTAGCATGTTTCTAAAGGTGATTTACTATAAATAGTAACCTCTCGTTTCTGATAGCTCCATTGCTCCGATTGATTTGAAATTTTAATGAGGCGCTCCTCACCACGTGACCTGTTGGCTGACACTGACGCATGCAGCTGATTTACTATTTTTAGCCAGTTTCCAATTTGACTTACTATAAATAGTAAGTGCTCCGATCGACTTGAAATTTCACCAGCAGATAGCCTGAAGAACTGATCGCGGTGGTTTACACCGGTTTTGAAGATTTGAGTTTTTACGCCTATTTTTAGGCTCCGAAGTTGGAAACCCTAATTTGCTTTGCATGCATACCAAATGAACTCGGTTTGCCTTCGTTTCTGGCACTGCGATCAGCTCGTGAATCTGAACTGCTGGGAGGTGGCTGCCGGGACACACCTGCTAAAAATAGCAAGTTCCTTACTGAGTGAGAATCCTCGTTTGCATGTCACACCATCGCGAAGCTCTCGAAAAACCCATCAGGAATCACCCGACATGCAAAAGAAACCACGACATGCAAACCCTAAAAATAGCCTCGGAAGGCTGAATTACGAAAGTTGTCATCTCACTTTGCATGTTACATCGTTCGGATGGTCTTGAAAAACCGGAAGGAATATGCAGACATGCAAAGAAAAACTACGCATCTGCACCACGAAATTTGCTCGGGCGGTTGCTAAAAATAGTAAGTTGTCCGTTTTCGCTCAAATTTAACCTGTGAGTAGCTTGATATGCTCTGAATGCCGTGTGATTGTTGGAATCTCGAAAATGTTGACGAATCGCCCTGAATTTCACACTTACTAAAAATAGTAAGTACCTCAGAATCTGATGAAAATTTGTCGGAAGCCTGCTGGAAACATACTGACAAGAACGTTAAGCTCAAATTTCAATTATTCACTTTACTCGACCTCAAACTGACCAGGAAGACTCAAACCCTAATTTTCAGACTCGGCCAGTTTTCATGTTAAAGCTCACTGACGGACGCAACCCCCCGAAAGGCGGACATCAGAAAAGAGACAGAGCTAGAGAGAGAGAAGAAAACCCAAGCCAAAAGACCAGAATGGAGCAAAAATTAGGGGTCCCCATCTGAATGGGGCGATGTGTGAAAAAGGTCACAACACTTACTTACCTAGATTTTCATGCTTTAGCTTCCAAGGGTTCATCGTCTTCACTAGCTAACTTTGCATTCAAATTCTTCATGCCTTAGCCAAATTTCCAACTCATCTTGCATTTTGCTTGGCGCACTTCACTCTGACATTTCATCATACTCAGGCTTGAGAAAAAATCCTTTCATCAGGAATTTGATCAAAGATTATCTACGCACCCAACTTCAAATTCATCTGCCAAGGCAATTTATCTCAACAACACACTTATTCCTTGC
This sequence comes from Sequoia sempervirens, assembly GCA_007258455.2. NCBI lineage: Eukaryota > Viridiplantae > Streptophyta > Pinopsida > Cupressales > Cupressaceae > Sequoia > Sequoia sempervirens. The sequence goes on along the minus strand of VDFB02331472.1, from coordinate 12,972 downwards.
CTTAGAAATTTTTTCAAACTTTTACTTAGGAAACTCATCAACCTGGTGCCCATCAAAAATATTCACTTTGAAGGCCTTGACAAAGTGTAGAAGACACGGAAATCAACTTCTCATCGAAGATCTTCAATACCCAGAAGAAAATTTTCTTCAGAATGCGTCGGACCCATGGGTGTACAACAAACGGGTTCATTTAATTTTCTTGAATTTTGAACCTTTAAAAAATATTTTCAACAATTTTAATCCTGTTCTTCATCTCTGTGAACATCTGACTTGGAAATTTTTAAATCCATCCTGCGCAGCTGGCATCCTTCAACCTCTTCACTGGCAATTTTGTTTGTCTCAAGGAAAAAAAAATCATCATCCTCTATTAGACTTAGGCATTTTTCCTAAGGAAGAACATTTTGTGCCTTAGAAAATATTTTAAAATCATCTTCAAATCCTTCTGCCTGTGGTGAGGAAAATTTCAAGTCACTTGAAAAATTTGTCTTGAAAGCACATATCACGCCCAACATGTTTTATTTTTCATCCCCCATAGGCTCAATATTCCCAACGCCTAACATATCATTCATTTATCAACTTTATTTCACCACCTTATGTCTTGGGTGCATTTGATACTTTATGGGGGAATATTCAACTTTCAACGCCTAAGTCACTTTATTTTACCATCTTCGCCCTCAATGCATTAGTAATATTCATCTATAAGCACCCTTCAAGATAGGCGCATTTCAATAGGTGAAAGGGATTAAGTAATTTCAACGCCCAACTTGTGACTTTTGACCTCTAACATAGGCGCATATGACACTTAGAGGAGGTGTGATGTCCCCTCGCTAGACAGTTCTCGGGAACAGTGTGTTAGCCTTTTATTGGACCCTTGTGGGCTAGCCAGATTGGTTAGAGGGTCAGTGGTATTTTCTGGAGAGTTTGATCGTTTTGGTTTTCAGAGCCCAGTGACTGGTTCACAGCAGGCGTTGGCATTTCAGGAGTCCACAGCTTCTGACGGCACAGAGATATTCTGAGTTTTGAGCGAGTTATGGAATTTTAAGTGATTAAGTTAATTATTTAACTTAATGCCTTTTTATTAAAGTCACATCGACTTTAATATATTTTATATCACTTAAATTATTCTAAAAGGTGATTTAATATTTTAATCTTTTAAAATATTAAAGGGGGGGCTCAATTATTAAGTCAGACTATTGAAAAAGACTTAATATAATATTAAAGATTTAAATGATTGCTAAAAGGGCGCATCTTCTTGGAAATGCATGCCATTTGAGTATAAAGCAATTTCAGGCAATGAGAAACTCACTTTTGATAATTTTGACTTTGCCTTGTGCCATTTCTTGTGCATTCTCCTGTGATCAGGGTTTGAACAAACTGCCATTGAAGAACGATACCTCTTCAGTGAGAGCACTCTTGAGATTGTGAAAGATCAATCGAATCAGTGCATGTTGAGAGCTTCATCCAGAGGTTCTACAGATTCAGTCAGAGGATTATTATTTGGTTTTCAGTTCAGAAGAGGGTTTCTTCATCATGAGGCGTCCTCTCCAGCAACTCTTCAGCTTTCATCTTTGTTTCTTCAGTAGTTGACTTGGGCCGTACTTTTGCCTTGGTTTTTGTGCATTTCTGGAAGAGGTGCGTGAAGGAAGTTAAAGAAGCGCCTTCTTCTTTGCTCATTTCTGTGCTTCAACATTGGCGTCTACCCCTACCAGAGCATTGTACCTCATTCTAGAGTGGGAGAAGTCAGATCTGGAGTGGTGGCGTGCTTACTTGTTTGTTTTCACCATTTCCGGCTGTCAAATGGGCAATCTCTTTAATTAAATAATCTGGAGCTATTCTGGTATGTGTATCATTTGCAATCTATTTGTCTCAGTAAAATAATGCAATCTACACTTTCATTCTGAAGCAAATAGTGTTAATTTACATTTTATGAGCATTTATGATGTGTGCCCCTTCTCTTCTGTCTATCAAAAATTCTCTAAAAAACTAAATAACACCTAAAGACTTAAGAAAATTGGGGTTTTGAGTTGAGAGCCAGTAGGGCTCATCACAGTGGTATCAGAGCTCTGATTCTGCCAGCTTGTGGGGTTAGAGAAATTTATGAAGTCACACAAAGAGGGTTTTGACAAGTTTTATTCCGGAGGGGGTCCTAGAAATCAGAGAGGTGATCAAAATCCTTTCCCACCATTTCCGTCTGCAGAACAGGAGGAGGAATTAGATTGGGACAATATGGCGAACAGGGCAGGAGAAAGTTCTCACAGGAATCCTTGGGATGATGAGGACAGAGAAGCTAAAGACGTGCTTAGAGGTATGGTTGCAGGGCAAGAACAGGTGGCGACTATTCTTCAACAACTCAGCACGAATGTTCAAAATTTGACAATTAATAGGGCTCATAGTTTGGATCATGATCATGAAGGCAGTATTCACAGAGAGCCTCAGAGAGTCATAGCTCCAGCACGCACCTTTGAGAGAGCTACATGTCCTACTTTTACCAGAGATGATGCTGAGGAAGTGGACGAAGTTGAACAGGGTGGCGAGATTAATTTTGCAGATAACATTATGGCTATGCATGATGAGTGGGATAATTTGCCACCGAGAGTTAAGGAGCACCTTAACTTCGACAGATTCATGAGCTAGAAGAGAGAACACACCAGAAGCAGGAATGACAGGTGGCTAGATTCAAGCATAATGATCTTAGACAGGCTACCAATAAGCTTACCTTGGCGAACTTTGATGGCAGTGGTAGAGTTACAGCACGTGCCTGGGTTAGTAAGCTTGACACATTCTTGACACTACGCCCCATGCCTGAGGAGGATGCCATTCGTTTTGCAGCACTTCACCTTGATGGCGTAGCACATGACTGGTGGATTCATGGTATGGCTACTCTTCATCATGACAGGATTACCTCGTACCAGGAGTTTACTGATAGACTGGTAGAGAGATTTGACAGAAGGGATCCTGAGCTATTCTTCAGAGATTTGGCACAACTGAAACAGTTTGGTAGCTTGGAATCGTACATTGGTGAATTCCAAAGACTATCTGTGATGGTGACAGGGATCTCAGAAAGAAGGCTGATCATATTGTTCATTGAGGGTCTTTTCGAGCCCATGAAAGGTTGGATAAAAGCATTTGATCCACCTACTTTACAGGAGGCAATGAGGAAAGCTCGCAGCATGGAGCTATCTACACCTCGTAAGCCATTTGGCTCGAAACCTACTACCTCATACACGGAGAATAAATCAGATCCAAAGAAGGCTGATAATGCAGATCAAAAGAAGAAATTTACAGCCCCTTTAGATCGAGAAACAATGAATGATTTACGAAGAAGGAAACTTTGTTTTTACTGCAAAGGTCCGTATGACTTTAATCATGACTGCCCCCTCAAACCTAAAGGGCAAAACAAGCACATGGAGTGGTTTTATGAGGGAGAAGCGTTGACTGATTTTTCTGATCAGCAAGCTCCAATATATGATACTGATGGAGAAGAGTCAGAAAATGAGGCAGAAATTATAGTGGAAATAGAACTAAAGGAGGCTCATATGTCCAGCATGCAGAAAGAGGGTTCTTTCAGACTCCGTGGGATCCTAGCTGGTCAAAGGGTCATATCTCTTCTAGATACAGGTGCAACCCACAACTTCATTGATTCACGGTTAGTGGAGAAAAGGGGAATTCAAACTCAGCAGTTTGAAGGCATACGTGTGAAGGTTGCAGATGGATACACTCTCAACTGTGAGAGGATGATACTTGAGTTGCCTTTGAAACTTAACAATTTTGAGTTCAAGGCAGATTTTTATGTTGTAAACATGGGAGGAATGGATATAGTTCTTGGCATGAAGTGGCTTCATGCAATAGGAGAGTTCACGCTTAACTTGCGTGACATGGAGATGAAATTCAGCATTGATGGCACGAATCATATTCTAAAAGCCATCAAGGACAGCAACCTTAGAGAAATTTCACTCCGGAGAATGGAACGTTTGATTCGTAATGATATGGTAGAGTGGGCTGCTGAGTGCAAGCTAATGCCTTCACAGTCGGAGCAGCAAGCTTCTTCTTACCATCCAGATGTGTAGGAACTTCGAATCAAACATGCGAAGGTGTTCAATGCAATTCCACCAGGTAGACCTCCTGATAGAGGTATTGAGCATATTATAGAGCTGGATGAGGGCACGAAACCGATTATGATTACTCCTTACCGGCACCCCAAGCGTTTAAAAGATGAGATTGAGAAAACTATTAAGGAGCTTTTAGCTATGGGGCACATTAGGCCGAGTAAGTCACCCTTTGCTTCATTAGTTGTTTTGGTGAAGAAAAAGGATGGTACACTCAGGATGTGTATTGACTACAGAATGCTCAACAGGAAGACAATAAAGAACAGGTATCCTATTCCACGGATAGATGAGTTGATAGACGAGCTTCATGGGGCTTGCTACTTCTCAAAGATTGATTTGAGGACAGGGTATCATCAGATTAGAGTCTAAGAGGAGGACATAGAGAAAACTGCGTTCAGATGTCACTGTGGACACTTTGATTTCTTGGTTATGCCATTCGGTTTAACCAATGCTCCAGCCACGTTTCAGTCTACAATTAACAGGGTTTTCCATCCTCACTTGAGGAAATTTGTATTGGTGTTCTTCGACGACATCATGGTTTATAGCAAATCATGGGAGGAACACATGGTTCACTTGGATGAGGTACTGAGTATACTTGACAGGGAGTCCTTGTACGCCAAGGAGTCCAAGTGTGCTTTAGGCATGGTAGAGCTTTTATATCTGGGACACATCATCAGCGGTGCAGGAGTCAGCATGGATCCAGAGAAAGTTCGAGCCATCATCGATTGGCCTACACCTGAGACTTTGACACAGCTCAGGGGTTTTGTAGGATTGTGTGCCTTCTATCGTCGGTTTGTTAGTGGATTCTCGCGGCATGCTGTGCCACTAATTGATTTGACTAAGAAAGGTGCTTTTGTGTGGACACCACTAGCGCAGGCGTGCTTTGAGAAGTTCAAACTTCTCATGACTACGTGTCCAGTTTTGGCCCTACCGGACTTCACTAAACCCTTTGAGTTACATTGCGATGCCAGTGGTGAGGGTATTGGTGTAGTTATCATGCAGGATCGACACCCTATAGCTTTCGAGAGCAGGAAGCTAAGAGGTCCTGAACGGGGCTACAGTATATATGATAAGGAAATGTTGGCCATCATACATGCCATGGCCAAATTCAGGCAGTACTTGATTGGTAGTAAATTCACTGTAAAAACTGATCATAATAGTCTGAAGCATTTTCTTGGGCAGCGAGATCTTAATGAGAGGCAACAGAAATGGGTCAACAAGCTTCAGTCTTACGATTTTGACATCTCCTATGTCAAGGGCACTCAGAATGTGGTTGCTGATGCCTTATCTCGCCGTCCTCACTTGAGCTCTATTACACTGGTTTCAGAGGACTGGAGACATCTGATAGTAGCAGAGTATGCTAAGGACCCATGGGCTTCTAGCATAGTAGATGGATCAGTACAGGATGACAAGTATTCACTTGTAGATGACCTTATCATCTATAAAGGGAGGATTTTATTGGTCCCAGGTTCTGAGATGAGGGACAGAGTATTGAGATCATTCCATGATTCTCCCATGGCAGGACATTCCGGTTACTTTAAGACCTATAGGAAGGTACGGGAGAGATTCTCTTGGAAGGGTCTCAAGTCTTATGTTCTCCAGTATGTCAGGGAATGTCTTGTTTGTCAGCAAAATAAGCAAGAGCATACATACCCTACAGGTTTACTCTAGCCGCTTCCTATTCCAGAGAGGAAGTGGGATTGTTTGTCCATGGACTTCGTCACGGGCTTGCCAAAAGCTCAAGGGAAGGACAATATTTTCGTGGTGGTAGATCGATTGACGAAATATGCACACTTCTTCGCAATCACTACTACACACACGGCTACTCAGGTGGCAGATTTGTTCTTCCGAGAGGTATTCAGGCTGCACGGTTTGCCTCGCAGTATAGTCAGTGACAGGGACAGCAGGTTTATGAGTAACTTCTGGCAGGAGTTATTCAAACTTTGCGGGATAGAGCTCACCCCGAGTACCAGCTACCACCCCCAGACAGATGGGCAGACTGAGATCGTCAACAAATGGGTGGAAGGGTACTTGCGAAATTATAGTTCAGGGCAGCAGAAGGCATGGGTGAGGTGGTTATACCTTTGTGAGTATTGCTACAATACCACCCATCACATGAGCATCCAGATGACACCTTACCGAGCATTATATGGATATGATGCTCCGAGCTTTCTAGACTTATTGCTGAGTGACAGTAGAGTTCCCAGTGCTGGTGATTTATTACAGGAGAACCAGGATATTATGAGGGCACTCAGGAGAATATACAGAAAGCCCAAAATCAGCAAAAGCAATATGCTGATCAGAGACGAGTAGAGCGGTCTTTCGAGATCGATGATTTGGTGTACCTGATGCTTCAGCCTTATAGGCAGTCCACCCTTCGTAAGAAGGGCTCCGAGAAACTTAAGCCGCGATACTATGGGCCTTTCAGAGTTGTCAGACGTGTCGGTCAAGTGGCTTATGAGTTAGATCTTCCGGTGGACAGTAGGGTCACCATGTGTCGCGCCTCAAAAAGGCGTTGGGACAACACGTTTCCTTCTTTGATTTGCCACCCCTGGATGATGAGGGGAAACTGGTTTTGATACCTGAGGCCATTCTGGACTCCAGAGAGCATCATCTTCGGGGCGGGTTATCAGGGAATACTTGGTTAAGTGGAGGGATCTACCGTTAGAGGGATGCTACTTGGGAGAGTGACAGTATTCTTCAGCATCCGGCTTTGAGTTTGCTTGTGGACAAGCAAATTCGGGGAGGGCGGACTGTGATGTCCCCTTGCTAGACAGTTCTCGGGAACAGTGTGTTAGCCTTTTATTGGACCCTTGTGGGCTAGCCAGATTGGTTAGAGGGTCAGTGGTATTTTCTGGAGAGTTTGATCGTTTTGGTTTTCAGAGCCCAGTGACTGGTTCACAGCAGGCGTTGGCATTTCAGGAGTCCACAGCTTCTGACGGCACAGAGAGATTCTGAGTTTTGAGCGAGTTATGGAATTTTAAGTGATTAAGTTAATTATTTAACTTAATGCCTTTTTATTAAAGTCACATCGACTTTAATATATTTTATATCACTTAAATTATTCTAAAAGGTGATTTAATATTTTAATCTTTTAAAATATTAAAGGGGGGCGCTCAATTATTAAGTCAGACTATTGAAAAAGACTTAATATAATATTAAAGATTTAAATGATTGCTAAAAGGGCACATCTTCTTGGAAATGCGTGCCATTTGAGTATAAAGCAATTTCAGGCAATGAGAAACTCACTTTTGATAATTTTGACTTTGCCTTGTGCCATTTCTTGTGCATTCTCCTGTGATCAGGGTTTGAACAAACTACCATTGAAGAACGATACCTCTTCAGTGAGAGCACTCTTGAGATTGTGAAAGATCAATCGAATCAGTGCATGTTGAGAGCTTCATCCAGAGGTTCTACAGATTCAGTCAGAGGATTATTATTTGGTTTTCAGTTCAGAAGAGGGTTTCTTCATCATGAGGCGTCCTCTCCAGCAACTCTTCAGCTTTCATCTTTGTTTCTTCAGTAGTTGACTTGGGCCGTACTTTTGCCTTGGTTTTTGTGCATTTCTGGAAGAGGCGTGTGAAGGAAGTTAAAGAAGCGCCTTCTTCTTTGCTCATTTATGTGCTTCAACATTGGCGTCTACCCCTACCAGAGCATTGTACCTCATTCTAGAGTGGGAGAAGTCAGATCTGGAGTGGTGGCGTGCTTACTTGTTTGTTTTCACCATTTCCGGCTGTCAAATGGGCAATCTCTTTAATTAAATAATCTGGAGCTATTCTGGTATGTGTATCATTTGCAATCTATTTGTCTCAGTAAAATAATGCAATCTACACTTTCATTCTGAAGCAAATAGTGTTAATTTACATTTTATGAGCACTTATGATGTGCGCCCCTTCTCTTCTGTCTATCAAAAATTCTCTAAAAAACTAAATAACACCTAAAGACTTAAGAAAATTGGGGTTTTGAATTGAGAGCCAGCAGGGCTCATCACAGGAGGATAAAACATTTGCCGTAGGAAATTTCTTAACATGCTATCATCTTGAGGGCACATTTGCTTGAAGTGAAGAATGAAACGTCCTTGACTTTTTGACCTCCTTGCAGCATGGGCGCACATTCTTCTTCCAACCTCTTTGGACGCATACATGCTAAAATGGACCCATTCCCAAGGCGTTGGAAGCTCTTTTGTCTTCATTTGGCGCATTCAATGCCACTTGTCTATTTCCTCCTCTGCATGGGTTTGACACCTTGCCTTTTGCTTTGGTCCTTCCTCTTTGCATGGGCGCATATGGTGTGCAGTGCTTCCATTTTAAAACATTTTCAGCCTCCAAAGCAAGGCGCACTTGGAGGGACCTGCTTTCATTTTAAATGACTTAGAATATTTTTTTAAATTCCTCTTCTCTTTCCAGGCGCATATGGAGGGTGGAGTATCAAATTTCAACTACTTAGAAATCTTCAACTCATCCTCTTTGTTGGGCGCAAATCCATGGGGTGGAATTCCAATATTTATGTCTTAGAAAGTTTTAACCACCCTTTCTTAAGCTGGGCGCATTTGTTGGTAGCCACTTTCAGTTTGCCTGCCTTAGAGATATTTCCAATTTTCCCTCCAAGATCAAGGCGCATATGACCCCTTGTAGTTTCATTTTTCAAACACTTAGTCAAAATTCTCCCTCATTCATCCAACTTGGGCGCATATAAGGTGTTGAGGTTCTAATTTTGAACATTTGAAATTTCCTCTACCAATTCTTCACCTAAGGTGCATTTTGCTTGTCAAGCTTCCACTTTGAAACACTTAGCAAAATTTCCATGTCTTTCCCTCAAGGCGCAAACAAGGGAGCATCATCCAATTTTCATACTTAGAGTTTTTCAACTCCACCACTAGCCAGGGCGCAAATGGATGAGTGAGCCTTTAATTTGTGCACTTAGTCAAATTTCAAATCTTGAACCTCAAGGGCGCAAATAGGATAGGGAGCTTTTAATATTCATAACTTAGACAAAATCTTCAAGTCAAAAGGGGGCGCAAATCACATGTCTAGCTTTCAATTTATTGACTCTAAGCTTAGGGGCGCAAACATCATGGGGAGCATCAAATTTCAACACTTAGTAGAATTTCCTCAGTTTATTTCCATGAGGGGCGCATTCGATGTAGGCTACTTCCAATTTTAACACTTAGACGAATTTTCCCACTCCAACATCTTTGGGCGCAAATTACATGTAGAACTTTTATTTTTGATAAAATTTTATTCTTCAAGTTCTAAGGCGCCTGTGGAGGGGTCAACTCCAGGTTTGACTTGTGAGCCTTCATTTTTGCCTTGGTAGAATTTCACCCGTCTTTAGCATCTTATAGCAAATTCTAGTGTCGGACTTGAAAAATTATCAAACTTGATGTGCTCCGTGCCCTTTGCCAAATTTAGGGTGATTTTCTCCTGCTAACCCTAATTTGCCCTGAGTTTCTATTTTTAGAAAGTTCTTCGAATTTCGTGCTTTGAAATGCTTCCTGACTCTGAAAAGCCTGATTTTGCTTTGTTTCAAACCGCGGGACGTGGTTAAGCTGCTGGTGTTAGGTGCCTGCCTGTATCTGCTATTTTTAGCAACCTGCTAAAAATAGCAATTGCTTAGAATGCCTTCAAATTTTGCGTGTTGATTGCCTGACGGGTGTTGATCGTGACCGAACGCTGCTTTTGCCTGACTTTTGTGTTCAGCCCTTGATTTTAGGAAACCCTAATTCCTCTGTACCAACCTGCTAAAAATAGTAAGTGTCCGATTTTCCATCCTCTGCAACTCTGTTTGATCTGAAATTCGCGCCATAGGGTCTTCATCACTTGCTTGACCTGTACCTGCTGATGCCTTGCGCTGACCTGCTATTTATAGCATGTTTCTGGAGGTGGCTTACTATTTATAGCAACTACCCAATTTCATGACTTCCACAACTCCGTTTGACTTGAAATTCGAATGACGCGCTCCTCACCACGTGACCTGCCCGTTGACGTCGGCGCCTGCTACTGACTTTCTATTTTTAGCCTGAAGTGCTCCGTTTGCCTTCAAATTTTATCAGCAGATAGCTTGAGAGATGCTGATCGCGGTGGTATACATCGGTTTTCGAAAATTCTGACTTTTTATGCCTCTTTTTGGGTCTCGAAGCTGGAAACCCTAATTGGTCTTGCATGCATATCAAATGACCTCTGTTTGTTCTCGTTTCTGTTGCATTGTGATCAGCTCGTGATTCTGAAGTGCTGGGAGGCGGCCGTCGGAATGTATCTGCTAAAAATAGTAAGTTCCCAAATGAGTGATTATCTTCGTTTGCATGTCACACCATTGCGTAGGTCTCGAAAAACCCACAAAGAATCACCTGACATGCAAAGAAAACCCTGACATGCAAACCCTAAAAATAGCCTCTGAAGGCTGAATTCTGAAAGTCGTTATCTCACTTTGCATGTTATATCGTTTCGAAGGTCTCTGAAAACCTAGAAGGAATCTCCAGACATGCACTGAAAAACTTTGCATCTAAACCCTGAAATCTGCTCTGGAAGCTAAACTGCTAAAAATAGTAAGTTATCCGTTTCAACTCAAATTTTGCACGCGAGCAGCTTGACGTGTTCTGAACGTAGTGTGACTGTTAAAACTTCGAGAAATGCTGACGGAATGCCTTGAATTACACACTTACTAAAAATAGTAAGTTGTCAGAATCTGATGAAATTTAGCTGAGAGTCCTACTGGAAGCATGCTGACATCAACATTAATCTCAATTCTCAATTTATTTACTTCATTTGACCTCAAATTGGCTGGAAAATTCAAAACTCTAATTCTTAGAATTGGCCAAAAGTTCAATTCAAGCTCAAAGATGGGCACATCCCCAGAAAGACAGACGGCAGAAAAGAGAGACAACAAAATGACCGAAAAGCAAAGCCAAAATTAGGGGGTCCCCATTTGCAATGGGGCGATGTGTGAAAAAGGTCACAACAGTTTCCAGCTTCGGGACCTGAAAAGAAGGGTTAAAGGTCAAAATTTTCGAAAACCGGTGTAAACCACCGCGATCAGCATCCTTCAAACTATCTGCTAGTAAAATTTGAAGACAAACGGAGCACTTACTATTTATAGTAAGTCATTTTGGAAACAGGCTAAAAATAGCAAATCAGTTGCATGCACCGATGTCAGCAGGCAAGTCACGTGGTGAGGAGCGCCTCATTTGAATTTCAAATCAAACGGAGTTGCGGAGGTACCAGAAATGAGAGGTTACTATAAATAGCAAACCACCTTCAGAAATGGGCTAAAAATAGCAGGCCAACCCAAAATAGTAGTGTCAATAGGTTGATGAGGTCGTGAAGATCCAGCGTTCAAATTTTCAAATCATTTTGAGCTTCAGAGATGCAAGAATCGAAGGACTTACTATAAATAGTAAGGCATGGAAGAACTGGCGAAAATGAAGAAAAAAGTGACTAAGGCATGAATTTCATCCTGCAGTACCCAGGAAATGCGCCCACTTCAGCTGGAGAGTAAGAAAAGTTTTTAAGTGTTCAAATATCCTCCTGCCTTGGTGAAATGCGCCCTCTTCACAGGCATGAAATGAAAATTTTTCTAAGTGTTGAGTCTCATCTCCCTGCAACCTCCAAATGCACCATGCAAGCTAGGAAGAAGACAAAAGAGGTTGACTTTCCTCTGCCCCCTTTGAATGCGCCAGGTAAAGAGTAAGTGTAAGGTGAAAAGTGTTGAACAAGATGAATATCCTTATTCATGTTGGATATGCACCCTAGGGGAGGTAAATATTGCTTGGGCGTTGGAAATGCTAAGCCTGCAAGGTGGTAAAATAAAATGGCTAAGGCGTGGGAATAGAAATCCCCTTCAAGTGTGAAATGTGCCTAGGGTGGTAAGGGTGTTAAAAATTGCAAAGGCATTGAAGGATGATAGGCATTGAGATAATAAAATATCCCCCATGATGTGCCAAATGCGCCAAGATACAAGATAAATAAAAGAAAATATGTAAGGCGTGGCTAGTATCCTTTTGCAAGTATAAAATGCGCCTAAGGGTGGAGATAATATGTTAGGCGTTGGTTTTAAAAATGTTCTCCATGACATACAAGTGTGATCAAGGCATTAAAATTTTCCAAATGAATTGATGTAAAATTTTCCTCACCACAGGCAAGATGAAGGAAGTTGAATAAAATTTCTAAGGCAAAATTCAAAATGCTAAGCAATCCAAAATTTTTCTAAGGCAAAATATTTTCTTCCTCTAGAAAATACACCTAGACTCTGAGGTGATGAAATTTCTCAAGATGTGAGCAAAATTGTCGGAGGATGTTGGTATTGCAGGATGTATAAAAAAAAAATAAAAAAAAATTTCAAGTCAGAGCAAAGAAATACTTAAGGATTGAAGAACTGGATTAAAATTGTTGAAAATTTGTTTTTCCAAGGTTCAAAATTCAAGAAATTAAATGAACCCGTTCGTTGTATACCCATGAATTTGACAAATTCTGAAGAAAATTTTCTTCTGGGTATTGAAGATTATCGATGAGGAATGGATTTTAAGGTCTTGCACAGCTTGCCAAGGATTCCGAGGTAAAGATTTTAAATGGGCACCAGGTTGATGAATTTCCTAAGGGAAATTTAAAAAAATTTCTAAGGCAAGGAAAGAAATGTTTGTGAAGATAAAATGCCCCGGCGGATGAATTTGAAGTTGGGTGCCTAGATAATTTTTGATCAAATTCTGGATGAAAGCATTTTTTTTCTCGAGCCTGGGTTGGATGAAATATTAGAGTGAAGTATGCCAGGCAGAATGCAAGATAGGTTTGAAATTTGGCTAAGGCATGAAGAATTTGAACGCGAAGCTGGCTAGTGAAGACAATGAACGCTTGGAAGTCGGAACGTGAAAATC
>VDFB02331471.1:0-10494 GCA_007258455.2 Sequoia sempervirens | reverse complement strand
ATGTTTCACCAATATTTTTTATGGCCTTGACCGAGTGGTCCCCATCACCTACATGTCACCCCCATCATCACCATATAACCAATGTCACCAGTGTGACCTAAAATATCATCCAAGCACTCATTGCCACATGTAGTCATTCACCTCTATTAATACTCTTTTGGGTCCTACCTTATCAACATATCAAAGGGAATCACTTTAAGGTTCCATCGAAAATGTTGTGTTACTTTGATATGAACACACCAATGATACCTTGTCATATTTTTGAAGGGGAACATTACCAACTCTCACCAACATATGTATCTTCATCTGGTGATATGCTTCATCAAGATTTCAAAGAGACTGGCTACCGAGTCTCATCAAAAATGACCTAAAGTCTGAACTATTTCAAGTGGCATGCTCTACATAAAGTGAGGAGATGATCTCAATTGCATTTAATCCAACATTCTCCTTCTGAGATTCAACCCATATTGAAATGAAATAACTCAAATCTATATATTTTTTCAATACAAGATTTCTCTTCACCTTGGATGCTCTTGTATCAATGGGATATTTCACTTGTTCGTCCTTATGCTTGTGATAAAACTTTAAATTAACCTTTCTCATCTACTAGGAGAACTCAATTAGAATTAATTTATCACTATAATACCTCGGTAGTAAAATGGGGGCTCCATCATATCCAAACATACATATATATGTTGAATTGGGGTACTAAATGAACTAGTTTCCCCATTCTCCTACTAATGCCATTGCCTCTGTGCCTAAATAGAATCCCACGTCACTTGAAAGTTGAGTAATTGTTGCATAGAGAAAGGCATCATTTACCCTTTTAAAATTCTTTCTGATACCTTTAGTTTTAGTTGGTCATAATATTCCCAAATTTTACTCTCACCTAGTCCTTCTCCTTTAACCCCCACAATATTCAAACCTAGGAAATTCCCCATTCTAGCTGCATAATATGCAACATACGAGATCATATAAAATTATTTAGTGTTCTTTACCCTGGTGAGTTGATTATGTATGGCATCTAAAGCTATTTTCCCCCAATCCAAATAAATTTCTCCTTTTAGGATAGCCTCGATAAATTGAAACATCCAATTCTCATACATATGGGAGCTCTCTTTGACCAATGCTCTACTTAATAATGTAATAATTTACCACACTTCAGAATAAAAATTAGATCTTCTATGATTTGTGGGTAACTTAGCAATATATTTCTTACCAACCTTGAGCTAGTCCTTTTTCATATGCCTTTGATTATTACTCACATCCTTCTCATATTGTTGAATTTCCTCAGCCTCCACTATGGTCTTTGGGTTAGGATATGGTGGAAATTAAAATATCATCATGAACATTGTTGGAGATAAGTCAATTATCTCACTCCCCTATTGATCAATTCACTTGTGTTGTACAAGGTTGTATGCTTCTATTGCAATAAGAATGAACTCCAAACATTAAACAACAATGGGAAAGGAAGAAACATGGGAAAGTATTGAAGCTGCTATCCTCTTAGCCCTTGGAGAGGCATCCTCTATAAAAGTATCTTTCTTAAAAGCCTCAAAGTCAATATTCCCTAGTGTTGTATTTGTGATTTTCACCAATCGGGAGGTGAATTTGGATATCACTAAAACTCCCTGAAACTTGTATCTCATTGCGTATGGAGTCTGATATACTTTTGTTAACTTACCTCTTTGATCCTTTTCCACCTCCTTTCCACTCGGTTGTTCTTCTAAATAAGAAATTTATGAAACCTAAAATATAAACAAAGGAAGATATATTAGAAATATATCAAAGAATTTTCCCCTGATTTCAACTCATAGCCATCTTCTATTGGAACTACAAACCCTAAAAGGACCCTTTCAAAATATACTAAATCTTCTCTATCCTTATCAAAAATTGGAACTAGAAAAGGACTTTAGATTTGGGCTTTAGTAAATGAGTCCAATTGGAAATCAAAATTCTAGCCAAACCATGTATAATATACGTAGAAATTGGAATCAAAATTGTACTTTGGACTTGGACCTTTTGATCATGGGTCCATTTAGAACTGGAAGTTTCAAATGGACCAAGTGTTGAAATGGCCTTCAAAATTAGGTAAACCAGAAGCATCTTTATGACAAGCTATTAGATATTAGAATTGGAAAAGGATTTTGGACCATGACCCTTTTGATGGAGACCGTTTGGAACTAGAAGTTTTGATCAGGCCAAAGAGAAAATATGCTAAATAAAAGGGTCAGATTTCAAAATTGAAAAAGGATTATGGATTTGATCCTTTTGATGTAAATTCAATTCAAAATTCCAAATTTTGATCAGACTGAAAGACAAAAATTTGCTAAGGAACTATGTATTTTAGAATTAGGAATGGATGAAGAATCTGGACTATTTGACTCAGAGTCCATTCAAAAATGGAAGTTTTGAATGGACTCAAAAGAAAAATGCATTAAGTAACTATGGATCTCAGAAATGAAAATGGAAATGGATTTGGATCTATTGTAAAAGGTGGCAAAAACATTGAAATCCCATGAAACTCAAATTTAAAATTCTAAATAGGTAGGTTGAGAAACCTATATGGAAACCTTAACATAGGGCATAGGGAAAAAACAAAATCCTATGAAAATTTGAACATGGAAGATAAAAAACACACACAAAATAAACAAAAAAAACCATAAATATATTAATCATGTTTTCATACTTTTGACTGAATAGCAGTTATAATTTTGGAATATTTTGTAATTGGGTAAATATTGTGAGACTTGTAGAGGGTTATTAGTTACTTATTCAAAATTAAATAGGGTGGTTTTGTCTATGTAATGGGGTCTAAAAGGTGTCTTTGGCTATGTAATGGGGTCTATAATGAAAAGGGTTTTAAGGGGTCTTGGTAGTTAAAGGGTGCATCATCTGTATTTTGGTCTTGTCTGGGTGATGGTTTTTGTAAAATGTAAAAGAGATATTTTGACTATTATTGTAAAGAGGTCGAATCGGAAAGTGTTAGTCAATGGTATTTCTCGAGCTATAACGGAGGGTTTTCTTCCTAGTTCTTTCTCTCTGGTATGATCGCCTGAACCAGGGTTTTGTAATACTTATATTTAATATTAATATATTTATAGTGGCTTGCCACTTTTTCCTAAAAAAAGAAGAAAAAAAACCAAAAAAATGAGAACACAAAAATGAAAATGACCACAAGACCAAAACATGAAAACGCAAAAGAAAAAAATGGGAAAAAACAAAACCCAAGATAAAGGCATGACAATGGACACAAACACACAAAATGAACAAAGGAAAGTAAAAAATCAAAGGAAAAGAAAAAGAAAAAGAAAAATCATACCTCGAAATCCGATCTAGTGACTAAAGCAACAAACTTCTGATTGCTAAAAACTTGAACCTTCCTACAGATCCTCTATTTTCTCCTCATGAAAGTATAATGCAATTATGACCAAAACCATGCAAGAAATCTAGTTTAATATTAGCCCCACACATACAAAGAAGTCCATAATAAATGCGATAGGTAGTTAGAAAAACAAGATCAGAATGAACAAGAAAATTAGGACCCTAGTTAGAAGAGTATGATTGGAAATCACATTTTTGAATAGACTGAAGGTAGATAAACATGCATAGAGTCAAAAAAAAAAATTGAACTTGGAACCTTGAAGAAAAAGTCCAAGTATGATTTGGATTTCTAATTCTAGAAAGAAAAAAACCATAGAATCAGAAAAAGAAATCAGACTTGGACCCTCAAAGAAAAAGTCCAAGTCTGATTTGGATTTTTGATTCTGAAGCCAGACACATGCGAAATCAAAAAAATAAATCAAACTTATATTTTCAAAGAGAAATTCCAAGTTTGACTTGGATTTCTGATTCTGAACACAAAGAAGCACAGAATCAGAAAAATAAATTGGACTTGGACTTTTGAAGAAAAATTCCAAGTCTGATTTGGATTTTTTATTCTAAAAATAAAGCAAAAAACAAGGTCGAAAAGGAGAATAACTCTCAGGATCAAAACAAAAGAAGGAAAGCAAAAAACCAAAAACAAGGCAAGGTGAAGAAAGTAACACCCAAAACACAAAGGGGGACCCATTTTAACCAAAAAGAAAATGGGGTGGTTATGCAAGGCATAATAGTTCCCAAAGAGGGTAATGTGTTGCAACATATAATATATCTAATTGGATCTCAATTCAAATCCATAAATGACCTATTATAATACAAATATGGAATCAATATGGTTTTCAAACCTACAACTCCTAATAATTTAACCCATTAGATTTTTTTCCAAAATGAACAAAAAATAATAGCTTTATTTCAATATTTTAAATTTATGAATTTATGGTAGAGTTTCTTTAAAAAAAATCATAAAATAGTAGATTTCTTTCAATATTAAGAAATCATATGGAGATAAAATCATCTAATTGAATAGATATAAATTACCTAAAAGAATAATTACCCTTAAAGTTATATTTATTCTTTATGACTACTACAAGGAGAAAAGGAAAATCTCAACCAAACAAATGATTATAAAGATGTCGAGATCACCCTTAGAAAATATTTACATTAAAGAAGAAAAATAATTCCTTATCAATATTTGCAATAGGTATAATTGGGTTATGGACTACGACTACATGATAGATTAAAAGACTATAGTAAAGAAATGATGCAACACACTATTTAAAAGTAGCCTAAGATAAATTGACTTTGATGGAATTATTTTTAATTCAAGCCAAATATTAAGCCACTAATGATTTATTATCTTTCCAAGTTTATAATATGATAGATCATTTATCCAATCAAAAACTTTATTTGGATCTCCAATATAGTCTTGGTTAGGATGAATGATAGAGAATTAGATTGTGTAGACTTCTAAGGCCACAACAAATAATCTCCTAAAGACCACTATTTTCTACCCTTATGGATTTTTTTTGAAATGATAGATAATTTTGATAGTTTCTATATAATGGATGGATTAAATGGTTTCACCTAGATTTAATTAAAGAGGAAGATTAGTGTAAAATGTCTTTCACCATAAAATAATATATGAATACATATCATAAAATATTTATTAGTATATCAAATTATGAAGGCACATTTTAAATAGAAATAAACATTTCCTTCAAGTACTTGATTAATGAGAATATCATAATATACCTAGGTGAACTAGTGGTCTTCTTCAAGAACAAGGCATATCACTTTGATCATCTAGAGAAGGTTTTTGAATCATGTTAACAATTTTGGATTTCTCTAAATATTAGGAAGTTCTTGTTCAATTATCCTTATCATATGTTACTAGGACACATGGTTTAAAAATATGTAATTACCATATATTTAGAAATTTTGTAGGTCATATTGAAATTATCTTTTCCTTAGCAAAAAAAAATTATAGTATTTTTCTAGAAATATCAATTTTGTAAGAAAATTCATAGCTAGATTGTTAGGAAACATATAACCCATAACATTGATTTTTAATAAATACCATCGATTCAAGTGGATGCACGATTTATTTTGAGCATTTGAGCATATCAAGTAGGATGCTATAATGATTTTTATCTTGGTCAAACTAGAATTATCCAAATACTTCATCCTATATGTTTATAGAGAAAAGGATAGCATTTTTTATGTTCCTAAGCTAAAAATTAGAACAAAAAATTAGAAAAATATCATCTCTTTTCTTTAGTAATCTATTAAAATATTTATAGGATAACTTCATTTTTGTGAAAAAAAACCCCATGATCTACAAATGTACTAAGAAAACTATACATTTCTTATTTTCTAACAAGGTTAGAATAAAAGTCATCCATTATTAAAGTACTAGGAGATTTGTTCACAAGGGGAACATCACTAATAAAAAAGGTAATTAAATAATTGAGATCTTAGAATATGAAATTGATGTTAGGATTATAAATCTCACTAAAGGAAAAGTGGTATTCCAATACCTAGTGGAAGATATCTTAACCCCATGATTAGTGAGGAACATTGTTAGTTGGGATGGATTGAATAAAGGAAATAATATCTAAAAATAGGCTAATAATATATTATTTAAGTCCCAAACACAATAAATCCTATAGTTTTTAATACACTTCTTACAGTTTAATCCTCCTCTATTATTTCTTGTCACTTTCAAATAATACCATATCACAGATAAATACCATTCCCAATCCTTTTAGAAGATATATGTCGGCTACAAGGTGACCCAAAGATGCATGCCACATCAAACATGTTCACTAATGTTAACAAACTTCTCAATATAAATGGTATAAATGTGAAGAACCTCCATGTAGTGCTCAACATACATCCTTAATGGTCTAGTAAATCTTCACAAGTACTCCTCTATTGGCACAAACTCTAAATATCTTGGTAAAAAAGTAAAAGTTACACGTGTATAAAACTACTAACCTAATTGATGTTCATGATCCTAAAAATGATCTTTTATTCATCCAATTCTCCTCGAGCATGGATATGGCATCCATTACTTGAAAAACTACTATCAAAACCATGAAAGATAATTTTTAATTGTGGAAAAATGGAGTAACTTTCTCTATCATAGAATAATAACCACAATGGAAAAAATAAATATCTAAAACAAATCCAAAAGCCATTATTTCTAAGTGATACAATATTTTCATTATGCTCAAGGATTCTCCTACATCAAATATCCATTCTCTACCATAGTTTAAATCTACAACAAAAATTTGACCCTAAAACTTCCAATTTTAAATTTAATCTTGGGACCAAGGTGAAAACCTTAGTACTAGTTGTTAGCTACAAACCTAAGCATAAGAATAATCATTTTTTATGCTAAGGTCTTGTATGAAAAGACTAAATTTAATTCATTATAAGCATTTATTAAGAAGGGAGAGGATCTAACTTGTATAATCCGCATGCAACAACCCATCCACCATACATTCAATGCTTTATAGCATCATCATCCAAGCATCAATTAGCATCAATATATACATGATAAGAATAAATTAGGCATATTAAATGTTTGCATGATATTTCGTTGATCTTTTTCAAAAAAATTGAGTAAGATGAGTTCTCTTTTACAATAAACTAAAAAATGTTTGAGTAAGGTGGAATCTCTTTTTTAATGAACTTAGAATGTGTCTATAGATATAACTAGGTTTAGGTACCCAAGGTGAATAGTTTTGATGAGACAATAAACACATAGGTTAGGTTTGCAGAGAAATGTCTAGCTCACAAGTTAAGGGTTGAATCCAAAAGTGTAGAGATTATTTTTACAATGCAATATTAAACCAAAGAAAATAGTGAATCATTGTGTAGTATGTCATGGAGTTATAGTCATAGATATAATAGCAATGAACCAAATTAGATCACCAAATATAGTCTATATAACAAGAGAATTACAAGTCACATACAAAATAAAGGTATTATTTGAGCTCTTTTTGATTCATAAAAAAATACACATTAAATTAATATCTCAATTCTAATATCTAAAGTTATTTGTTTCTTTGCATTTATTTATTTATTTCCTTCCACCCCATAATTAAAGACAATGTTGGTCCAAGATAATCTAGGGTGCATGTCAACATTGGATCATAAACCTTTTAGGCAATAATTTTAAATTTTGTGTTTAGCTCCATAATATTGAAATAGTATTTTTACACTTAGAACCACACCTATAATAGTTAATACAATTGAACATATAATTTTAAATATTAATGTTTTATCATTATATTATAAGTTCAACCCTCTATTTATAAAGTACTTCCATGCTCAATAAGAGTTCAATTCCATACTATTACAACTAGATCATGTGTTCAACATCCATACTTCACTTTAGTTGCAAATAAGATAAAATAAAGTAATAAAGAGGTGAAAATAAAACTTTGCATACAATTCATGATGTTTATTGACACTTATAGTAAGATTTGAACCCCATACTTTTGCAACTAGACCATGCATTCATACTTCAATTTAGTTACAAATAAAGTAAAAAGAGGGTCATGATATGTAAAGAACAAAATAAAGTTTTGCATGCAATCGATGAAATTTATTAATTTTGTAAATCAAACTTTTCTTTTTCTAATAAATTATGTATTATTAAATTTTTGTAAAAATTTGGTTTGACATAAACAACACAAATCATTTCACAAGTACAATACAGATAACCTTTATTCTAAAGGAATATTTTAGGAACAAACTTTTAACAAATAGGAGGATTGCATAGATTTTAGAGTGATTCCATTTCACCCACTTTTTAATAAATATAGATTACCTAAATTATCAATTGTGATTCCATTCAACCTAATTTATGATAGATACAATATATTCTTTCTATTTAGAATAAAATAATAGTCTCTTTCATTATAATAACACAATTACAACCAATGATTAACATTTTTATTTATCACTTTTTATGGACCCTATAGTACAAAAATGATGGGATTTTATTTGTAATTTTTATTGGCTAAATGTTATGTAAAAGATGAACTTTAGAACTTTTTCCTAGATTTAAAAAGAACCAACAAAATAAGCTTCAACTTTTTATAACACATACGTGGGCATGGCACCAATAATTTTATTAAGAAAAAAAAAATTGTGCTTTTAACATCACATCTTGAGTGTTAGTCTTATCATCAATGTATAGTGCACCTTTTCCAGTAATCTTAGAAGTAGTATTATCACCAAACTTGACTATACTACCATTCCATTTCTCCAAACTAGTTAATTTGTTCTTATTTCTAGCCATATGACTAGAGCAACCACTACCAATCACTCAAGGATTTCCTTTTCCTTTGCATGAAATTTTGTTTGAACTAAAATTGGTTCTTCATTCTTCATCTTAGTCCTCTTCTCTCTCCAATACCTCTTAATATTTTTCTCCTTTTCCTCAGAAATTTGTGTAGATTCTTTCTTCTCTGCAAGGGGTGAAAATACTTTGTCTTGTTTTACACGATCATGAGTAAATCTATTTTTCTTAGGAGAAGTAAATACCTTTCTCTCCTGTCTAGGAGGCTATGTAAACTTGCTTCTATAAAACTTAGCAATGTGCCCATAGTTCTTACAGTTATAACATACATCATTCAAAGCACTTAGAGAAGCAAAAAGATTCTTGCTCACAAAATTATGTCTATAATTTCTTAATGGTCTAATCCTACAATATATAGCTTTATGCCCATACCAATTACATAAAAAATAATAACCATGAAAAGCATAATTAAATCTTGTTTGTCTTGCATCTTGGCCTCTGAATCTCCTCTTTGAATTGTGCACCTTGATGAATCCATCATTTGATTTCTTGAGATCTTTAGTCTTCTTATTATTCGAGGACCCTTTATATTTCTTAGAATCTTGATTACATTCTTTCTAATAATTTGTATTAGACTTCTCTTATTCTTTAAAATTATCATATAAATTAGTAGATGCATTGGTAGTGAGACTTTTATCCTTTTCAAAACTGAGACTAACTTTTTCTTTTGAAGGATTTTATGAGTTGATTAACTCATCAAGTATCTCAAAGCCATATTTTAGCTTCAATCCTCTATCAATTTGCACTTTAGCCTTCTCTAATTCCTTTCTTAGAGAAACAATTTTAGTCTCTATTTTTTGATATTCTTCTTGTTTGTTCTTCAACTCCGGACTAGTCACTTCTACAATTCTCTTTGACTCTTTCAACTGCAACTTAAGGTATACAATAAGTTTTTTAGACTCTTTAATCCTTAAATTATATGTTTCATTCTATTTTCTTGCATCTCTCAAATCCTTTAATTTAGAAACTAGTTCACCTTATAAATCAACCTTGCCTTCTTCTTCCTCTTCAGAATCTTCATATTCTTTAATCTCTTCAGCCATAAATACAACTCCACCTACTTCACAATCTTCACTTGCAAAGGAGCAATCATTTGAAGAACTAATTTCTTTATCCACACAAAGTATTCTTCTTTTTACCATAGTTTCTTCATTTATATTTGGAAGTTTCTTGACTCCTGAAACTATCTCCCTTTTCCTTTTCATTTAAAGGAAATTTTGAGGAAAAATGACCTATTTTCCACAATTAAAACATTTGAAAGGAAGCTTACCTTTATATTTTTGAGTTCCCTTCTTTATCTTTCTAACAAAATTTTCTTCTTCTTCATTTGAGTTGGTATCATATTCTAAATCTTCTTTAATCTTCTTGGTTTTGGAGGTCATAAAAGAAACTTTTCCTTTTGTTGATTGATTATTCTCATTTCTCATTTTATATGGCGATCTTTCCTATTCAATCCATCTGTTTAGCAATTCTTGATCTCCAACACATTGATTTGATCATCTTCACACTTTTCTCATACATTTGAGCTACTAGCTGCATTATCAACTCTTCCAAAAATTGTAACATCCTCCACATCTACCACAAAAGCTACATCTTGGTGTCTTGTGAGAATTCTTTCAGTGTTCTTATAGTTGCATCGAATCTACCATAGTTGTAAGCTTGCATTCCTCTCTCATTGGCCTTGAGTTCCTTTGGTTGAGGGTGGTAATGCTTTCGTATTACTTTGTTGTTAGAATTGA
>VDFB02331470.1:0-47753 GCA_007258455.2 Sequoia sempervirens | reverse complement strand
GGGAGTCTTCGCAGGGGTAGACTTGAGATCACATAGGCTCATTGTCAATAACACATGAAGGTTGTAAATACATAACAAGAACAAAATTTGGAAGAGAAAATCCGCAACTTTTATATTATCTCCAAAAATTCAAAAGATTACATAATATTGAAGCTCATGGGCTCCTCTACAATCCTACATGCAACACCTGCAACAAATGTGTCTTCAAAAATCTGGTACAATTCTGACAACATCTAGGTATGCAAACTTCACTTCTCCAATCCCCCCTTCTCAAAATGAAAAAGGCATCAATTAGTAGAGAATTTGGAAGGGTAAAACAACTCTTGGTTCCCAAAACAAGCAACTAAAAACCACCCTGATGAAAGTACACCCGACCTTGGGAGTTTCAAAATCTACCATAAGAAATTAGGTCTAATGCATGCTAACCTTCTCTTGGGCACCTAAACTCTTGTCCAATCATATTTGAGATGCTATGAAAACTTACACCTCTTATGGATTCCTTACAACCTGTCATTATAGTTGTTGCATGCAAAGACATGCAAGCAACATGCAAGATTCTTTTGCAGCCCCACTTTATGACATTTTATGACACATGTGCATGCAAACCATGACAAAATCACAAGACAAATACTTTTTGATCTCCTCTAAAAGTGGGATGCCCAAATGGAATATTCCTCCAAAAGATGCTTTTACCATTTTACTAGGACCTATTTCCCATCAAATTTACATTTACATTTTCACACAAAGGGAAATTACATTATTACAAATAAAAATATTATTTTTTAACCCCTAAGACTTTATTAAATCAAACAAAGAAAAATTAAAATATTTTTGGTGACAAAGGATTGCCCTTACACCTTGGATGTTCTTGCATTAGACACTCACGGTAATTTGAAATGTTTCATGAGTTGAACTCATAAACATTTGTAGATCCTATGCTTATTCTGGATCCATTTGTTTACCGTAATTTTCTAAACATCTTTCTTAACCCATATCTATAATTTGATGTCCCTTCCATCCTTCATTCTTCCCCTCTTCCTTCCTCTTTTCACAAATTCAAATTCCCACCAATTTGCACTATTAAATGTTGGAAAATCATAATCATCAATTTTATCTTCTTCAATAAAATTAGGAAACCCATGCATTACCTCTTCCCCTATTATTGTTGCAACAATCGTTTCATTTTCAATCTCTTTTTGTTCCATGTGTTCCTCCTTTCCTATATCTCCTGAAAAGTAATTCTCAGCTTCAAAATCAATGTTAGTGACACAATCAATATATTCATCCTTTCCATCTTCCTCCTCTACATCCATTTCAGTATTAGTAACACAATCAAAATATTCATCCTTTTCATCCTGCAATAAACTATCATCCATACAAATCTCTTTATCACATGAGAAATCATCAACTGATGCAAAGGGAAGCTCACCGAACAAATCAACATTCACTTTTTATCCTTCTTCCTTACTTACAAATGTAGTACCTTCATTCACCAATGTAATCATTGCTGCAATATATTCTTCTACACAAATCTCATCATGCTCGCATAACTCAGCAATAATATTTTCATAAAAATCAGATTTTACCTCTTCTTTCTCCATCAAAACTTTCACTCTACCCCTTTTGAATGCAATCAACACTGCTGCAACTTGCATTAACAAATCATGATTTTCATCCTCTTTAACTAATTGTCTATCTCCATTCGCTAAGAATTTTCCAGTGTCTTTACATACCTTTCCTTCTTCTTTACTCAAAGGTTTCAACTTGTGCTTCACTCCATCCTTCATCAAGGAGTAGGTATTGGCATACCCATCATGCATTGCTTTCCTATCAAACTTCCCAGGTCTTCCCAATAATAAATGACAAACATCCATAGACATAACATCACACAAAACTTCATCATGATAATCACCAATCTTAAATCTTACCAAGCACTGTTCATTTACCAAAACTTTATGGTCATCCTATAACCAAGCAATTCAGTATGGATGCAAATGCATACTATAACTTATTCACCATTTCTTCATAAACAAGATTATCAGTACTAACACCATTAATAATCACATTCATACTTTACCTTCACATTTGCATCTTGTTCTAAACAAACTCTTCCTTTGCATTGGTTTATTGTCTTCATTCAACAAGGCTCGCCTAGTCATCAAAGCTTCTCCTCTTTTAGCTTCTTTGGAGTGTGTTGACATTGCATCTTCTTCATTCACATTTGCTGCTCTATCATGGTTTTTCAGATCTTCTATTGGTCCTTTCCTAATTTTTTGGGAAGTCATATGCTCTATGTCCCTCTTCTCCACATTGGTAACAAGTTCCTTGGAATCCTCCTCTTCCAAATTTCCTCTACCCGATCTTCCTCTTCCTCTAAAATTATGCTCATGAAACTTGTTTGAACTTTCACCTCTTTCATCCTTGTTGTCCTTAATGTCTCTAATCTATTGTTCACCCTCTTTTTGTTGCACATAACCTTTACCCTTCCCTTTCTGCTTATTCTCAAATTTCTTGTTCAATATTTCTTCTACTTTCAATGCAAACTGATATGCATCCTCAATGATGTCTATTCTTACTAATGCCAACTCTTCCTGTATGCTTGGCTTTAACCCATTGATGTAACAGGCTACTTTCTCCTTGTTTGCTTTAGAGTGTCTTTTTCTTGTCAAAACTTTATGAAATTCTTTTGTGTATTCTTTCACTGTCCTTGTTCCTTGTCTCAAGCTTTGCATCTTTTTGAGTAGCTCCAACTCATAATCTACTGGGATAAATTTCCTCTTCATTTTTTCCATCATTTTATCCCATTTGGAAATTTTTTCTTCCTCTTTCAAGCTGGATTTCTTTCCACCAAATGTGTGCATGGCCCTTCAACTTTGTTTTTGCAAACCTCACTCTATGAGGGTCTTCAATCTCTTCAAACTCAAAAAAATATTCCATGTCATTAATCTAGTCTATCAACTCTTCAGGATTTAGGCTTCCATTAAAGGTTGAAACCTCCATTTTTGGTTTCTTTCGAACGTTTAATATTTCTCTCAATACTATAGTTTATCCAGGATCAATTTGTTCCTCTTCTTCCTCTTCCAATTCCTCTTCAGTTTCATCTTCACTATCATCTCTTTCTCTATGCATTTCTCTTCTACGAATCTCTTCTTGCAAAGTTTTTAATTGCCTTTTGAGGGCTCTAATTTCATCTCTAGGAGGGTCTCTTCCTCCACCACCTTTGCCTCTACCTCTACCACCATTGGAAACTCTTAGAGGAATTTTAATCTTCACCCACAACTCACAGGTCCTGTTGCAAATTGTCTCTCTTTGGTGCTTTGTTTATAGGCTCAAGATGACTCGCTTTTATACCACTGATGAAAAGGGAGACTCTCCCTTCCAAATCTAATTACAAAACTTCATAGAACATATCACATCAAGCCTGCAAATACATAACAAGAAAAAAAAAATGGAAGAGAAAATATGCAAGTTTTATTATCTCCAAAAATTGTTGGAAATGTATGTCTCAATCAATACAGGCTGAAACCTCCATGAGAGCCAAGTCGGTGTGACAACTTCAATTTCTAGCCGACAAGCAGTGTGTATCATCATGTTTTGAACAGGTCACTGTGACCTTGTTACTGTCTTGCCGGAAGGTTACTCTCTAAAGCTATCGCTGTGACAAGGTGTATTCGTTATGACCTCATAGCGCTCGGGAGATCTCTGGCCGACAGGCCATTCAATCAGGAGTTGGGGAGAGTCTTGGTTGTTCGCTATGAGCTCTCAGCAATGTGGAAGTCTTGCCGATGGGAACACACTTGGAATCTTCAGAGTAGCACTAAGGGTTCGCTAAGAACTCTTAGCAAAAGCTAATGTCTTGCCGATAGGTTGTTTCATTTTATGGTCTTCGGCATAGCGTATAGTCTATCGGTAAGTAGTCTTACCGATATACAATTGTCTCACCGATGAAGGCTCAAGTATTAGTCATCAGTGTAACATAGTGGCTCGGTGAAGAGTCTTAGTGAAAGATAAAGTCTTGCCGACAGTGCTTTCTGTTTGAGTCTTCGGGGTAAGTCTTGGAGTTCGGTATGTTCTCTCGGCGAAGATGATATGTCTTGGCAACTACTGACGCCTTCGGTGAAACATATGGATCTTGGTATGATGTCTCGACGAAAGCTGATTATCTGGCCGATGAGAACACTTAAGTCTATGTGACTTGCAGAGCCTCGGCATAATGTCTCGGTGAAGGTGTTTGGTCTTGCCAATAGGTGTATGCTTTCGGTGTAACCTAATGTTGCTCTATGAGACCTCTTGGCAATATTGGTATGTCTTGTTGACTATCTTTTGGAGCTCGATATGACTTGTGTCTTTGGTATACCTTTGGTGACTCGCTATGATCTCCTGGCGAAAGCGATAGGTATGGGCGACTGCTTGGTGACTCGGTGTAACTCATGAGGCTCGATAGAACATCTTGGTGACTACGGTGACTCTTGGCGACATCAGTATGAAGGCTATGTGGCATCGGCGAGACACTGTTAGTGTCTCATCGAGATGCCAATACAATGCGAATTATGTTGACCGAGTAAGACTTTTTGATGTGGCATCTTGTGGATGAATAGGAGGAGCCGAATATGAATAGTTAGAAGTCTGTTCATTGTGACAGTTCTGCAAGGAAGTTCTATAGACTGAGATCGAGTTCAATATACTTTGGGATTGCAGTTTGTAATTGGTTGGTTGAATCGACAGATTGTTGAGTGATTGGATCAATGAATGAATTCTATTCTGTGGACTGTAATTGTGAAGGTTCTTGTGCAATATTGTAAATGGTGAATGTTGTTGTAAACAGACACCAGTAAGATAAGTTTGACTGTTGTATGTAATCTCAATTACTGTAATACAAAGTGATTTCTCTTGGTGTGGTGGTTTTTCTCCTGTAAGGGTTTTCCCACGTATATCTGGTGTTCTTGTGTGATTGTCAAAACTCTGTTTCTGTTATCTGTTTCATAGTGCATCTTAATTGGACTGTAATTATAAAATTTAAAAGTGCATCTTAATTGGACTGTAATTATAAAATTTAAAAGTACATCTACATTCTTTCCTGAGGTATTATCGTCAGGAGAATTGTTTTTGCATCTAATTTTCTGTACAAAAATTACAAAAGATTACATAATATTGAAGCTCATAGGATCCTCTACAATCCTACATGCAATACCTGCAACAAATGTGTCTTCAAAAATTTGGTACAATTCCTACAACATCTGGGTATGCAAACTTCACTTCTCCAATCCCCCCTTCTCAAAATGAAAAGGCATCAATTAGTAGAGAATGTGGAAGGGGAAAAAAACTCTTAGTTCCCAAAACAAGCAACTGAAAACCACCTTGAGGAAAGTACAACCAACCTTGAGAGTTTCAAAATATGCCATAAGAAAAGAGGTCCAATGCATGCTAACCTTCTCTTGGGCACCTAAACTCTTTTCCAATCATATTTGAGATGCTATGACAACTTACACCTCTTACAAATTCCTTACAACCTATCATTACAATTGTTGCATGCAAAAACATGCAAGCAACATGCAAGATTCTTTTTCAGCCCCACTTTATGACATTTTATGACACATGTGCATGTGAACCATGCCAAAATCACAAGACAAGAATTTTTGACCTCCTCCAAAAGTGGGATGCCCAAATGGAATATTCCTCCAAAAGACGCTTTTACAATTTTACTAGGACCTATTTCCCATCAAATTTACATTTACATTTTCACACAAAGGGAAATTACATTGTTGCAAAAGAAAATATTGTTTTCTAACCCCTAAGACTTTATTAAATCAAACAAAGCAAAATTAAAATATTTTTGGTGACATAGGATTGCCCTTACACCTTGGATGCTCCTACATCAAATAGGTCCTTAACCTCTTTTGGACTAGTATACACATGACCAAAATCATCTTGAATGGCTCTAATATAATCCTTATGTTTATAGTTTAGAATTTTGAAAAAGTATTTAGAACCCTTATTACCTTCTTTTACCCAATGAAGTTTGGCTCTTATTTTTTATCCTTGTCCTCTATAAGAATCAATTTTCTGAAGATGAGTCTCTAAAGAGCCTATAGAATGTTGTAAAGTTTTATTGTCAAGATCAACATTGAGAAGTTTCCTATGATGTTCAAGTTTACCTTGTAAGGATTTCT
Organism: Sequoia sempervirens; assembly: GCA_007258455.2. Classification (NCBI taxonomy): domain Eukaryota; kingdom Viridiplantae; phylum Streptophyta; class Pinopsida; order Cupressales; family Cupressaceae; genus Sequoia; species Sequoia sempervirens. Next base: position 41,583 of record VDFB02331470.1, on the reverse strand, counting down.
CCTTACTTTTTCATTGTCAAGCTATTCTATTACCAAAAGCACGAAGGAATTCAACACAACAAAAAATAGCCAAATTCCACTACTCCCTATAAGACTCCCCTTCACTTGGTTTATATATAGAATTCCAAATTCCAACAAGAGCAACCACAAAAGAAGGATTTTTTAAGTGAGAAGTATTAAGTTTATAAGGCAGATTAGACTCCACATTCCTATTATCATTTCCTGAAATTAAACAAAAGATAAGAAAATAATCTGAAAGGGTAGTAGAATAATCCACTCTCACACTACAACTAGAGGAGTCATGGATAACATGAAGGTTAGGGGAAATGTAAAATCTGTCAAGCTTGCTCAACTTTCTATCATCCCCAAATCTACAATTAGACCATGTCAACTAATTGTAGCCATGATTGGAGTTGTTAGTGTGGAATGGGTAAATCACCCCCACAAAATTTTGACAAGACAACCATTTATCAAATTCTTCATTGTTTAACTTAATATGACTTTTCCAACTTCGAACATTGTGGAATCCGACCATATTAAAATTGCCTCATATAAACCAATCAACAGGGAGGTTTTTAGACATCCAATCCCATAGCTCACTTTTGTCTTTTGCTAAGTTAAAATCATAAACATAGAAAAACCCAATAGGTTGACCATTGATAAAATTCAGGGCCCACACACAACTATATGAAGGGTACTCACCTCTATCAATGACAAACTTGTGAATACAAGAGGCTAAACCAATAATTGCTCCCCCTACCTTCAGTATGTGATGTATGAAGAAAATAAAAAAAATTCCAAATAGTTGGATAGAGAAAAAGAAAAACGAGGACCAACAAGTTTAGCTTCTTGAAGGAACACAATATTAGGTTTCCACTTAACAATCACATCTTTTACTCCATATTTATGGTGAGGGAGAGAGATCCCTCTTACATTCCAAGACATACTTTTAAATATCATGTTAAAGGGGAGAGTGTAGGATCGTCCTCTTGTGGAAACACATCATAATGGTTATCAACTACAATAGATTAATCAAGAGCATTTGACATAGGATTATAGGGGGATGGAGACCTTGATCTTTTCCTTGAATAAGGAGTTTGGTTACAAGTGTCCAACTCAACATTTGGAGCAACACGAGATCTAGACTTTTGTCTCACATAATGGGGTGGTGAAGGAGAAGATTGACTGAAAGATTTGATGTTAGGTTGTGAGGAAGAGGGATGGAACCCTTGATGATCAGTTACACCACTCTTCCGAACAACCAAACTAGATGGTTATTTTCACTTCCTGATCAACCCTCTGATCATCCTCCATCACAACATCTTTAAATGAAGAGATAGTGTAATCAAAATCCTTATTATTTTGAGTATCTAATGGTATATTAGGTCTTTGTGCCTAATTTGAGTCTTTGGACATAAATGGAACTAAGGGATAATTCCCAACTTGTAGTTGACTGGAGTGGGTTAAAACTTGAGGTTGTATCTGTAGACACCTAAATTTGGACACTTGATTTATCCAAATTTATCCCCTTTCGTCTAAGCATCCCCTCTTTTGCATTAATTAAGTAATATCACTATTATTTAATTAATATCCTTAATTATGTCAAATCCCTAAGGTATTTAATTAATAAATAAATACCTTATCTCTTTAATCCTCCTTTTCATCAAATGAATTAAATAAATATCACATTTATTTAATTTCTCATATGTCACATCCTCCATCATTTTTATCTAATCCTAATCCATCTTCTAATCTCATCGTGCCAAATCCTTGATTAAGATGTGTCACATCCTCCAACTTTTGCAGGTTGACCTCTAATACTTCATAGCCACCTAACCCTCCTCTAATACTTCATTAACTAGCCTAATCAACCTCTCAAGGAATTTTTAATTCCTTTTATCCTTCCAAGGAATATTAAATTCATTTTTCTCTTCTCCATGTGATCTTTGACTTGTCACATCAAGTCACATGTGAAATCTAACCCTCTTCTAATCTTCATTAATTTGTCTAATCAAGTACTTGCACAACCTTAATCACTTAATTGAGTCAACCCTATTAAATGCTTTCTCCTTTTGGAGAAGGCACCCTATTCCCCATGTGAATTTTTAATTCACATTTAATCTCCCAATGCATTTAAAGGAATTTTAAATTCATTCTCTCATCCCCATGAGGATATTTGAGGAATTTTTAATTCTTCACATGTCCTTTCACCCACATGGGGACAAGTACCCCCTTTATGAGATCTTGTCCCAATACCAAGGTACTATATAGTACCTCCATGTCATGTACTACCCTTCCACCTCATGTACACATCATTTTTTTTAAGCCATATCACATGCCACATGTCAAGATGTGAGGGCTTGTGAGTTATCAACTCACCTTAGCCCTACATCTTGATCTTGGTGGCTCAATCTTGATCGTCCATTTCCCTAGAGAACTCCAAATTCTCTATAAATACCCCCTCTTTTCTCTCATTTTTGAGAGAGATCATTGATAGTAGCCAAACTCTTGCAAAAAAATTCTTTGAGCCATACTGTAGAAACCCTAGTTTCCCCCTGACACTGAATCTGACTGATTTTTGAGTTTTTTTGACGTATTGGTTTTTTGAACGTTTTCAAGGGTTTTGAACAATAAATGAAATATGGCGATTTTGCAATAATTGAAATAAATGCTTTAAAAATAATCTATCTTCGTAAATGGCAAACCCTAACACGAATATTGAAACCAGACCATTTATTATTCTTTTGCAATGACTACAATGAAGTTCTGGTGACATGCAAAGGAAAAGGCAATGAATATTTGAAAACCTGATTTATATTGCAGCAAGATGAAATTTGTCTTTGAACTGGTACGGCAGCAATAGTCACTCCTTTCTCCCTCCATTCAAAGACCCAACCAATGCCAGATAAATAGGTGTACATATGAATGAAGACTGGAAGCCAAAGAAACTAAGCGCTTTCCTCAAGATACAGGTACGGCCCTTGCTGCTGGTACGAATTTTACTGCTGGGTGAGTACGGCTGGTGACAACAGCAATGGATTCTAAATAAATGTACGGCCTGAGTTGAATCTCCAACAATCTTTGTGAAAGGCGCTTGTGCTTGAGTAGAGTGAGTCTCTGCTGGCGACTGCCACTCTCTAACCTCTGAAGGTGAAGGTACGGCCTGTCAAGAAGGTACAGCCTGGTAATAACAGCAGCAATAATAACTTGTACGGCTTCTCTTCCTGATCTCCAGACTAACCAAAGATATGCACCTTTATGAATAGAAGGTATTCTGAATGAGTAAATATGCTGAAGCTCTGCAAAACAATAATCTCTGATGTTTGTATCGACTGTGATGCTCTGTAATTCCTCCTGCATGAAGAAATTTCTCAACTGGCAATAAATCAGATGTTATTTCACATCCTCTGAACTGCTTCGAAGGAGATGGCTCGTTCTCCGATGATTTCGAGACGAAACCCTAAGGTCTCTGTGCTCTGGCAAAGACTTGCAATTTTTCAATTCATTAAATGTCATAATGGCTCAACTTTCAAGGCAAATGCACTCATGCTAAAAAGTGTGATTTCCTTAAAGATAGGGAAATATTAAATATTTGACATTTTAATTCTTTTAATTTTCAATAGTTCTCTGTCAAATATTTTATTATAATTTAATAGTCAAATTGGCCCCTTTTAATGTTGGGCGCACCCCTCAAGGCAATCACTTAAGTTATAATTTAAAATTATAACTTTATAATATAAACATTAAATAATTAATATTTAATCAACATAATTAAATATTAATATTTCTCCCTTACTTGTCCGTTTCTGTTCCGTCGATCTGATGAACTCTGAAGTGATTCCGGATGCCGCCAAAGCCCAATGCTAAAAATAGCGGTCCTTGCCTGCCAGAAGCTAAAAAAGCAATTCTGCAAAAGTCTCCGAATGAGCCCGACGAAAGCCAATCGATCAAAGCGCCAATCTGAAAGCCAAGCTCCGAGCGACCCTCTAACCACTCTGTCAGTCTCACGAGGGTCTCATGATAGGCCAATCTCACGATCACGATGTCGCCAAAAACGGGGACATGACGTCGCCCTCCCTAAAATTGCTTGACCCCAAGCAATCTCTACTGCAAAGAAAACTCCAATCCTCGGAAGGCCCCAAAAAAACTGTGAAATGTCCCACACATCATGATCTGTCTCCTGTAGCATCATCAAACTCAACTGCGCAATCAATGCCTGGATCCCAAACCCAGAGTGAAAATCTGTCGTGACGGTCCTCCTCAGGCTGCCACTGCGCTCTACGGCCTCCAACTTCACCATGCTGAGAATAGTGAAGTAAATCATTGGGACCCATCCCATACTCGATGCCAAAGCCATCGCCACCGGGATCCCAATACAGTCTGAATCCACATCCATCCGTCATGCAGAGATAAAATCTCCTAGAAGCATCGACTGTCCGGAATCTCTCCCTGTCCTCTGCTAAACCCTCATGGATGTAATAACTGTCCAAGCCATCATGCCAACTAACACCATAGTTGCCCTGAAACCATGTACTCATATGAGAAGTCTGCGACATAGAATTATCAAGCCCTGTCAAATACATATCGGCATGATGTAAAACTGACTGCTGCCCCTGCAAGTAATACCCCGCAAACTGCTGAGTCAAGTACCTGCATCCGCTAATCCCATCTTGTGAAGATGGTAACTCTGCACACTGTAATGAATCACTCCCCTCGACTGTACCGAGAGAATCACCCTGTGCACAAGTACGGTGCATCGAATACGAATCATGTACAGGTGGATCAAAGGAAAAACCGTAAGCACTCCTCACCGTGTACACCTCTTTGAACTCCTCTGTGAGTCTGGTTTGGAATTGCGATGCACTGGAACAATCCCAAACACTACGATCATCACCCAACTCAGAACTAATGTCAAGAGTACGATCAACGTCCAACTCGAAGAGTGGGTTGTCATAGATTACCCCACCATCAAATTCAAACAATGGATTGTTTACAAACTGCACAATGACTTCCTTCTGATCGGAATCATCCATCTCTGAATCGCTGGAATAATAAACTGAGTTGTACTCCTGACTAGGCTCAAACAGCAGCTGGTCATAGTCAACTGTATCGGATGAAAAGATTGATTTGCTTCCAGAAGAGGGAAACAAATCAACACAAGTACCAATCTCCCAACTGGATGAGACTCTGAGAATCTGCGGTGAAGATGGACAAGTATCAAGGGTTGTCACACAACTCTCGAGTGAATCAACAACCATGTCACAGGAACTAACAATAATCTGCCCTGCATCACCTATCACGGGACTAATCTCATGAGAACCGGGTGCAATGCGAGACTCACTGCTACTCTCATCAAGTGCACCCATCCTACCCGTATCAACTGCTCCTGTGACCGTGCTGGATGTAACCACATCCTCAACATCTCCCTCTCGGCTATGAACCATGGGTGTATACTCCTCACCAACCACTGCCATGCAAGACTGAACGATATCCAAAGGTGGTGAAGACTGTGCTAACCTCAACGCCACGGTAAGCCTCTCAATCTGTAACTGTGACTCTCAAAGAGCCAACTGGGTGCTATGTAAGGAAACCATAGTCACCTCGAGCTCATGAGTAAGCTCATCGATCCGCTCCTCTTTTCCCTTCCATGCATCATAACAAATACAATCCCACTCGAGAAGGAAATCTCTGTCCGCAAGTAATCTTAGGTAATTTTGTTTCATTGTTCCAATCGCTTCTCGGAGTGCATGTATCACTGCAAGGGAAAAACCACTATCACTGTGCTCATCTGTCGAAGGACTCCAACTGTAGGTAGTCAACATCTGACGAGCAACGTCGAAATGCTCAAGGGCGGTGGTAATCATAGTGTCATCCACATGTAGTTGCCCAACCAAATGATGAGGATTCTGAAGCTTACGACCCCCATACACATTTTTCGGTTCACCATATGCACTATGATATGACGCTGATCCGTCATCACTCACCTCATGATCTGCAGCATCGTGTGTGCTCTCAACCCTGCACACCTCAACATCTAAGGTACTGCTGCTCTGTACCTCAAAGGATGGATCAACTGGTACGGTAGAAGTTGCTGGTTTGACAGTATCTTCCCACGCTTCTACTCCACAAGTAACTGCATGCTCATCCAACGCATGATCCTGGGATTCCATATCAACATATGAATCCTCTAACTTATTTTCACAGGTCTGATCCGAAAAATCAGATTCACCACAATATAAATTCTCAACACCAAATGCATCTGTAGTACCCAACTCTTGAGTCTCTTCACGTGACAACTCAATAGGGTTACTTTGCATCTCTGAAACAGCTGCTGGCTCATGCCCACGCAAAGTTTTATTATCGCTGTCATAAAAATTAGAAGTGGTTGCAATAGTAGAAACTTCTTGAGTCACCTCCTGCAAAGACGATGTAGGTAGATCATTACTCATAGCCGTGCTAGTGTGTTCACGAACCAAATCAGCACTTCTATCAAATTCATCATATAAATTTTTGCCTTCTTCATAGGAAACTGAAGATATCAAATCATTTTGATGGAAAGTGGTATTATCCTTAGATGTAGATTCTCTGTCCTTTCCAGGTGTAATCAATTCGCGAGCTATAGTAAGATATTTCTGTTTCGCGAACTCCGTCTTATCGCAAAGACTCGGGTGCACATCCACGTAACTCACGAAAGAAAGTTTTTCTTTAATCTTCTGAGGTAGATTGCTATACTCCCGAAACATGCTCATCACTTCTCCTTTTGTGCTCTGCGGTGTCCTGTCAATGGTAATCCTCCCACTAATCTCAGGTGATTCTAACTGCCACTCATTGTTCGCTGCCCTAAGTGTGCCGGCGAACAAACCCTCATACCTTTCACCTGCTATATCCTCAACGGGCTCCTGTCTCGTGAAGGTGGGCCTCGTAGGCCTATCCGCTGTCCGTGACACTGACCTAGGAGCTCTCCGCGAACCTGTAACACTTCTGTCATCGTCACGAGGTGGTGACGATCTCCTCGGAATATCCAGTCTCTGAAGTGCAACTGCCACCTGCTGTAATACACCATTTGACCACCGTTGACCTGCACTAAGTTCTCTGAGTGCATGCAAGACCTCTGCACGGTTCTGACCTCTGTTATTGTAAGGAGTCTCTGTTCTAAGATCAACTATTCTATCAGTCCTGTAATACCTGTCAGTTCTGTCAGCCATGTTTCCCGGCTGCCAGATATGAATAAAACCTGATAAAACCCTAACTGTTCCGGCTGCAGAAGACGGCTAAACCCTCAGGATGGCAGGATTTAGCTCTGATACCACTGTAGAAACCCTAGTTTCCCCCTAACACTGAATCTGACTGATTTTTGAGTTTTTTTGACGTATTGGTTTTTTGAACGTTTTCAAGGGTTTTGAACAATAAATGAAATATGGCGATTTTGCAATAATTGAAATAAATGCTTTAAAAATAATCTATCTTCGTAAATGGCAAACCCTAACACGAATATTGAAACCAGACCATTTATTATTCTTTTGCAATGACTACAATGAAGTTCTGGTGACATGCAAAGGAAAAGGCAATGAATATTTGAAAACCTGATTTATACTGCAGCAAGATGAAATTTGTCTTTGAACTGGTACGTCAGCAATAGTCACTCCTTTCTCCCTCCGTTCAAAGACCCAACCAATGCCAGATAAATAGGTGTACATATGAATGAAGACTGGAAGCCAAAGAAACTAAGCGCTTTCCTCAAGATACAGGTACGGCCCTTGCTGCTGGTACGGATTTTACTGCTGGGTGAGTACGGCTGGTGACAACAGCAATGGATTCTAAATAAACGTACGGCCTGAGTTGAATCTCCAGCAATCTTTGTGAAAGGCGCTTGTGCTTGAGTAGAGTGAGTCTCTGCTGGCGACTGCCACTCTCTAACCTCTGAAGGTGAAGGTACGGCCTGTCAAGAAGGTACAACCTGGTAATAACAGCAGCAATAATAACTTGTACGGCTTCTCTTCCTGATCTCCAGACTAACCAAAGATATGCACCTTTATGAATAGAAGGTATTCTGAATGAGTAAATATGCTGAAGCTCTGCAAAACAATAATCTCTGATGTTTGTATCGACTGTGATGCTCTGTAATTCCTCCTGCATGAAGAAATTTCTCAACTGGCAATAAATCAGATGTTATTTCACATCCTCTGAACTGCTTCGAAGGAGATGGCTCGTTCTCCGACGATTTCGAGACGAAACCCTAAGGTCTCTGTGCTCTGGCAAAGACTTGCAATTTTTCAATTCATTAAATGTCATAATGGCTCAACTTTCAAGGCAAATGCACTCTTATGCTAAAAAGTGTGATTTCCTTAAAGATAGGGAAATATTAAATATTTGACATTTTAATTCTTTTAATTTTCAATAGTTCTCCGTCAAATATTTTATTATAATTTAATAGTCAAATTGGCCCCTTTTAATGTTGGGCGCACCCCTCAAGGCAATCACTTAAGTTATAATTTAAAATTATAACTTTATAATATAAACATTAAATAATTAATATTTAATCAATATAATTAAATATTAATATTTCTCCCGTTACTTGTCCGTTCCCTGTTCCGTCTGATGCTGACGAACTCTGTAGTGATTCCGGATGCCGCCAAAGCCCAACTGCTAAAAATAGCAGTGGTCCCACACTGCCTGCCAGGAACTGCTAAAAATAGCAATTCTGCAAAAAGTCTCCGAATGAGCCCGAACGAAAGCCAATCGATCAAAACTGCCAATCTGAAGCTGAGCCAAGCTCCGAGACGACCCTCTAACCACTCTGTCAGCCTACGAGGGTCTCATGATAGGCCAATCTCACGATCACTGATGCTCGCCAAAAACGGGGACATGACACATACTTAGCCATTTTTCATACTTGCATCCACTTTTCACTCATCTTCCATCCATTTTCCATCCATCTCACAATCTACATTTGAATCTCTTGCCATCCAAGCAGCATACAACACCAAAAATTGAAGGGCCAACCAGAGGATCGATTCGAGACAAGGTAAGGTTTCATTTTGTCATCTTTATTTTGTATTGAATCCAACAAAGCTAATCTTGAGGTGTAGAGTGTTTTTAGTGCTATTTTCTTTCCTTTGTTTACTGTTCATTTTCTAGCACTAAAATTTTCCCTATCACACTATCATTTTGTTCCTTCTAGTTGGAAAATCCCTTATCAAATGGCCTTCTTGATGGTAATAAAAACAAGCATTGGGCTTATTTAAATAAACTATAGGCTATAAAAACTCAAATCCTAACCCAATGAGCTTTATATTTTTTTGACGACTAATGGTTTAAATCCATCTCCATAAACCCTAGGGTGTACTCTTAAACTAGAAAATTTATCAAAACTATTTTTGCACCAAATCACTCTACCCAACTGAGCCACAATATCCTACAAAAAAGGTATGAAGGAAAGATTCAAATATGGGAGCTCCACCCACATTGGGTATCATGATCTGGAAGGCCCTTCTAGATGAAAATCCAAGGTCTGTGCCTATAAATAACAGACATGTCCACAAATGACCCATGTTCCATATTGAAGCACTTCCTAAGCATGTTTAGCATTTTTAAAGTTGCAAGACACATAACCCTTTCCTGAACCCCTTAATGCTTCAATTTCCCAACCCCTTTTTTCCTAGTTGAATTTAACCCATTTACAAAAATCAAATTAAGATGGAACTCATCTTAAGAAAAACAAAATGATAGATCTATGTTGGCATTCAACAAAATCCATAACATCATTAGGGGAGGATAAATTCTAAAATTTTACCTACATCTTCGCCACTTTATTCTTCCATTTATGATATCTCCTTGTCCCCCTTCTCTCATGCTTGATTGTTCTCTTTTGCATATGAATCTCCATTTTCACGGTGCAAGTAACCCCATCATTTTCCATTTGACCCTCATATAGACCTTCTTCCTTGTCACAACTATCGTTTAAATGATGAACTATCACCTTTATCCTCACCTTGAGTGGTGGCAATCACAACAAGGGGTGCTAGGGTTTTGATTGTTCATAAAAAATTCCTATTAAAACTTACACCTCAAGGATACTAAATAATGCCACCTCCAACTGCTTGCACGCAATAGAGAAGTCGATAAGGGTTGCCATGTGAAAAAACCTTTCTGTATGACTAGGGAAGCTACAAGTGAAAACTTCCAAAAGTAAATAAATTTTGCACGCATCCCACAATAAAGCACTCACAGTGAAAATGCAAAATGAAAGATTGAGGATTGATATGCTAAAAATGAGAAAACCAAAGAATAGTTGTATTAGGGTTTGTGTGGCAGAACTCGGCTATAAAATTAGGCAAAGTTGAAGTCCTTAAATTTCATATATTATAGATTAAAAATAATAATTTAAATATCCACCATATGATAATATAGATAGTCAAAAATTATTTTATATTAGTGATGAGAATTTTATTTACATGTAGTGAGCATACTACAATATATTATACAAGCTTGAACAACTAGTAAATTCATTGCATTATATATTGTATGAGCTAGGACATATTCATGCGTATTACAAGTTTAGAGATTGTTTACATTTCAAAATTGTTTATCTCCATTTCTTATCAATTTGATTTGATAAAATAAACAAAAACTAAAATTAAAACTCTTAAAATCAACTCTAAGTATCATTGGAGAATGTAAAATCATATTCATAAAAAAATCATAATAATTTTTTATCTACGTAAAACTAACAACAAAACATTGTAATTTTTTTCAATTTTTTTTTAGATTAATGATATTTTTGCGCTGAAGGCGTCTCTTCTATGAGCTTTACCGGGATCATTTTGTCTATGGATGGTGGACAATCGCACATAGGGTTGGCAAGATGATCAAAATGATCATGACCATTCTTTTGAATTTTTTTTGCTGCCATTCATGTTTGTTGTCTTTTATTTTCTACCTTTCGCTTTACTATTGAAACAAAGAAAAAGAAGGTGCACCACAAATGAGATTAACAAATGGGTAACACCTAATTTTTGCTATGTTGTTTCACTTAATTATGAGAGGTACAATGTATAAATAAGAATAAAAAATAAAACCTAACCAATATAGCAATCAAAAGATAGGTTTTAAGAGGGTAAAATGTTGTGTACCTATTGCAAAAAATGCATTTTTGGGCCTCACTGAGGACTCATTCGCCCAGTGGCGAATGGGTCCCTGCTAGAGTTCTGGAAAATCAATTTTTGGATTTTGTTCTTCAATGTCTGCACTCCCATATCCTAGGTGTTCATCTCTTGAAATTCAAAAATAAATTATGTAGAAGACCTTCCGTGATCTTGCAAGAAAGTTGACAACTTTTACAACTTTGACAACTTTTGTTCTCTAATTTATCTTCAACTTAAAACTTGCAATCACACATCAAAGGAGAAGAAAAATGTTGTTTTGTTAGGGAATATGGGTTTGCCATGGTCAAACCCCATTTTGGTAATTAAACCTTGAATTGAAACAATGCATAAAGGGAAAGATGAATGAACAATGTAATGCTACAACTCACCAATCCTCAATTGAACCTTGGAGTACAAATCAACAATCTTGCATGAAGTAGCCTCAATGGATATAGATCTTGATCATGAAATTGATTTAGAACAATGCTTGATTTGGATCTTGAAATGCTACATCACAACATTAGCTCAACCACTTGCATGATGCATTATGCTTTTTACATGATGATATGATCTTTTATTACTGCAATAAACTTCTATAAATATGCCATTGAATGCCTTATTGAATGCCTTATTGAATGCTCTACAATGCTCTTGTCAACTCTTAGGATGCTTGCATAAAAATTCTTCTAGGTGAAACTATGTGAAATAATCTTATATTTATACTTAACTTAAGATTAAATCCCAAAATTCAAATAACACAAGCCAACATTAGATCTAGGATATGAAATCATCAAAATACCACCAAAAACTTATCCAAAGGGGGGTGTCCTAAGTTAAGTGAGGACTCATTCACCATAGGGCGGATGAGTCCTAACATACTTAACTAGGACACACTTCGGGGGATGCAAAATGATATGCAAAAAGGGGGTCTTAGGACCTAGTGAGGACCCATTTGCCAAGTGGCGAATGGGTCCTAGGTCACTAGCCAAGGACACATTCTTTGCAAAATTATGTGCTGTGTAGTATTATTTAAGAGTGTCGAGCTTTATCCTTCAGAAAATATAATAAATTAGGCTTCGATTTGAATTTAAGGGGCCAATTAAGCTCAAAATAACCTCAATTAATTAATAAAGCTCTATATTAGTGTGAAAGCGTAAAGATACACTTTACAACACCCTAAATAAGGCATCATTAAGTCCATTTTATCATTAATTATTCATTCCCAAATTAAGTGTGAAAAAGGGTTACTTTTTTCTACACTACAACTATTTTTTGAGGGTTTTATCTCCCACCATTCAACGAATGATGCTAAAGATGGTTTGCTTTTACAGCTAGAGATTGCATGGGCATTTCAAGTGCATATGCTGAAAATTTTTGTTAATAGGGAAGGATAGTTGTACTTAGCATTTTTACTTGCAAATTAAAAATAGTTTTAAATTAAATAATATTTTATATATGTATATATTATTTAAAATAATATTATATTTATAGTAGAAATTATTAAATATAAATATAATACATTATATACATATTACATATTAAATTATATATAATATAATTATATTTATTATTATATAATTTTTTTGATATAATATAAATTGAATTGTTATTATATATTGTTGTTCATATAATATAAATTATTAAATAGGTACAAATTACATTATATTAAATATTATATAATAAGAAACATAAATATTTGTATATTTTATTTATAAAATAAATATAATTGCATAATAAGTGTATAAATATTCTACTATAAGTATATTAAACATATTATATATTTAATTTAAATATATAATTTTATAATATAATATTCTAATAATAAACACAATATTTACTATATTGTGAATGAGTCGTAGCATACTTAACTAGGACACACTTCGAGGGATGTGAAATGATATGCAAAAAGGGGGTCCTAGGACCTAGTGAGAACCCATTTTCCAGGTGGCGAATGGGTCCTAGGTCACTATCCTAAGACATATTCCTTGCAAAATTAAGTGTTGTGTAATATTTTTTAAGAGTGTCGAGCTTTATCCTTTGGAAAATGCAATAAATTAGGCTTGGATTTGAATTTAAGGGGCCAATTAAGCTCAAATTAACCTCAATTAATTAATAAAGCCCTAGATTGTGTGAAAGTGTAAAGATACACTTTACAACACCCTAGATAAGGCATCATTAAGTCCATTTTATCATTAATTATTCATTCCCAAATTAAGTGTGAAAAAGGGTTACTTTTTTCTACACAACTATTTTTCAAGGGTTTTATCTCCCACCATTCAATGACTGATGCTAAAGATGGTTCACTTTAACGGCTAGAGATTGCATGGGCATTTCGTTTTTACGACTAGAGATTGTGTGGGCATTTCAAGTGCATAAGCTAAAAAAATTTGTTACTAGGGAAGGGATAGCTACTTAACATTTTTACTTGCAAATTAAAAATAATTTTAAATTAAATAATACGTTATATAATATAAATTATAATATTTTATATATGTATATATTATTTAAAATAATATTATATTTATACTAGAAATTATTAAATATAAATATAATACATTATATATATATATTACATATTAAATTATATATAATATAATTATATTTATTATGATTTTTTTATATATAATATAAATTGAATTATTATTATATATTTCTGTTCATATAATATTCATTATTAGATACGTACAAATTACATTATATAATATAATTACATTTATTTTTATATATAAAATTTGATATGATATAAAATGTATCATTACAAATAAACATATAATTAAATAATAAATATATATTAATATAATAATAATTAAAAATAAATTTATTAATTTACATTCTATTAAATATTATATATTACTAAATATAAATATATTATATATTATATTTATAAAATTAACACAATTGAATAATAAGCATATAAATATTAAGTGTGTGTATACATATATATACACACTTAATATTTAAATAATAAATATACATAAATATTAAATATATAATACAATAATACAATAATTTATAAAAATATATTTAATAATTTACATTATATTAAATATTATATAATAAGAAACATAAATATTTGTATATTTTATTTATAAAATAAATATGATTGCATAATAAGTGTATAAATATTCTACCATAAGCATATTAAACATATTATATATTTAATTTAAATATATAATTTCATAATATAATATTCTAATAATAAACACATTATTTTACTATATTTTGACTTTTAATTTTATTTAAATTTGAAATTATTTTTAACTATTTATGTTTATTTTGTGAAATTACAATAGTAAGTAAAAACTATTAGAAGTAGTTCAATTTATAACTATACCTTGAACTTTTATCTCTCCCCTCTCTCTCCCCCTACTCATCTCTTTTTATCCTACCCCTCTTTATTTGTCTATCTCTCTATCTGTCTCTATGTCTCTTCCTCTCCCCTTCTCTCTATATCTCCTTATATATCTCTCTCTCTATCACTCTATCTCACTATCGATATATATCTCTCTCTCTTCCTCTCCCTCTCCCTCTTCCTTTATCTCTCTATATCTCCTTATATCTCTCTCTCTCTATCACTCTATCTCACTATCGATATCTCTCTCTCTCTCCCTCTCCCTCTCCCTCTTCCTCTTCCTTTATCTCTCTATTTCTTCCTCTCTATCTCTCCCTCTCTCCTTATTAACATAGCATCTACCTATTGTTTGAGTTGTGTTCCAATCCCTGTAAGTGGATGCAAAGTTGATTTGAAGCTATTACTTCTCCATAAAGACCTTCGTTGCACAAAAACATAATTTGCTAAATGTTACACCATTTAATCTCATGTATTGGACAAATGTATGAAAAAAAAAAAAAAACTAATTTCTTTCATAATTAACCTTCCACACCTCTTCGAGGAACCCTTTACACACCAAAATGCCATTGCTAGTAAATATTTTTCTTAAATATATTTCTTTTGTTAAGCTTTTAGAAAATAAGCGAACAAAAAGGAAGAGTCTAGGGTCCTTTTTTAAATGTCATTTCGACTACGTGACAGTTTGCATGATTTCAACTGAATCCGTACAAATATATTAAACAAGTGATGCCTTTTAAATTTGTGGGTTCCATTATATAAATGTCTTGAATAAGGCAAAAAAAAATCTCGTTTGCTTCGAGAAATGATTTTAACTTATTCGTGACACGTGTTGAGTATTTTTACTTCCCAATGTGTATAAACTTTACAATTAACGAGGAGTGCGCCTCCCCATGGATTTTCAGGTATTTAAACTTTAGCCTTTTGTAAGGTGAAGAGGCATTTTGGTTTTGGTTTTTGTGGGTGGAGGGAACATTGCCTAAACTGCCTCAAATAGCTCTTGTACGGAGGGTGCACATGCCCGGGGGAATATGTTTGGTTAGGCATTTGATATCACTCACTTTGAGATATTTGTTGTTAGTTCTTATGATGAATAATGTTATATTTTATATTAAATATTACATAAAATATGTGGAATAACATTATTTTCTGAAATTCAAGATTAAAATTAAGAAGTAATAATATATATGTGTTATATTGTTAAGTCATCAAGGTTATACGAATATGGGAGGGGATCCTTATTAGGAGTGGGGCTTCAACCATTTGGGAGACCTTGATCATCTAAAACGAGCTCTCAACTTTTAATGATATTGTTCATGTTCCAATAACCGTTCATTGATACATGCTAATTAAAAGCTCACTAAATTTTTTAAATGTAACAATAGTTGTCCACTTTATACCCAGTAGTTACAAAAAATATATATTTAATTGGAGGAGTTGCACAACTTTATTGGTACCAATAGTGCACGATTATTGGGACATTTGTGCATATGTATTGGATCAATTGTGCAAATTTTGTGGTGGTCAAAGTGAACGATTATCAAGACACTAGAGAATATGTATAGGACATCAACTTGAAATGACCACTTTTTGACCTTTGTGTACATAACAAATCCTCTCTTGTTTGTCGTAACTACCTAGAAGCCGAAACAATAACTATAAGCTCTTAAATCACATACAAAGAAACCAAAAAAAAAATGAAATCTAACATTACCATTTAGGAGCTTAGGGTACGCAAAGTTAGCTATAACGACTACTAGTACCCTTCCCCTATCATCTTTTTTTTGTTCATGTTGAATAATATTTGCACAAACATGAGAAATAACAAGGTTTAGGAATGGGAACTTCCTACTATCAAATCAACCATAATGTCCTTGATTATGTTGGGAGACAAAAGCCTATCCATGTGACAAGGGAGACTAGCAATGCCATCAATGACATGAGGAACCCTATGAACCATGAAGGGCCACCTATAGTCGTGGCTACGAATCCCAACTAGTAAGAGAAGGTAGCACAATAGCAACAAGACACAGGGCTTTGGCTTAGTGCTCTATGATTGTTTACAAGTGGGAAAATCCCAAAGCTACTTTATTAGCTTGGACCGATATCTATAATATAACACTAGAGCATATAATTGCTTTATCATATACAAAAAATGTCCACATCAAATACTAAAAAATAATGTAGAATTTCTATCTTTCCACAGTGTAAGGAAAATCTTCAATCTAAAATTATGTCAAATCTGGGCAAATCTCACAAGCATTTTAGGCCAAATTCCTATAAAAATAATTTGCCAAGAGAGAGGCCTTGGATGAAAAGGCTTAAAAATTCATGAGTCCAACTCCAAGAATATTAGGCCCATGGGAAGAACTAGAAAAGATGCTTGAGAGTTTCCAAATATCCACAAAAATGACAAAGGGGGTTAGAAACATCCAAATGGATCCAAGATGATATCTAAATGGAACACTCTAATATAGGAGACACTAAGCAAAATGAGCTAGTTTGAGCTCCAAAAGTGTGCCCCAAATTATTTTGTACAAGTAGTGTTATTAAATTGTAGTGGACTAAAGTTCCACATGGTATTGAGACTCTAAACAACATGTAGGTGGGGGGAAAGCCAACAATATCCCTTAAAGGGATTGAGATTCCTAAAAGGAGTACCTAGATATCATTTCCAATCCTTCCACCAAGGTTTGGTGTAATAGATTCTAACTTTGTGAAACATATCAAGAGGTACCAACTCCATACTTGTTTGAAATGATTCAAAGTTATGATTACCAAGCTTATATTTGGCTTTTAAATTTAAACCAAGAAGTTAGATCTTAGTGATATTGGAAAAAGGGTTTGAAATAGTGCATATCCCACACTTGTAAATCTTAAAGCATAGACCAAGGGAAATTTGACAAGGGATTGATCTTGGCAAGTGATCACATGAGATCACCAAAAATATTATTGGTTGATAGAGATCCTGATCGTAAAATTGCTCCTATTCCACATAATCCATGATTTGATGGCTTCCCAAGCTTGCAATGTAATTTTAGCAACAAAAGTTCATCGAATTTGTATAAGTTCCCTCATGACGAGGACAAAAATACAACCTATTCATTTCCAATTGTCCATTAGGAACACTAGAAGCAATACAATGCTTGAGGAGATTTTTCATGCCTCATTATTGTCTAGGGCCTAGATTATCTGAAGAGGGTGGGAAAATATTGAAGGAAAACAAAAGAAGATAAAAGCAATACAAAGCACAATACCTTCACCTAGAATATTTTCTTCTCTGGACCTTAAGTGGAAATGGAGTGCACCCTTATTCCATTTGATTTTCTCTTTGATGTTGATATGTGGATTGCTCAATGTTCTTGCATAACCTTGATATGATTTGATAATAATGATGAAAAACTTGATTTAGTAGAGATTTTAATGAATGGGTTGATATGGTAGAGTGTATGGATTGTGTGAGGATGATGAGGATGAAGACTTAGGATCAATAAGCTCGTGTGTTGATATTTTTCTTTGATAGATGCCCCCATATTTTTTCGATAAAGGGGCATGATTAGAGATCATTTTTTTCTTTCCTTTATTTTTGACTTTAATTTTTTATTTGTCCAATATCTTTTGATTTTGATTTTGACTAAAGGACTTTTCTTGTCTTTTTATTTTTTCTTTTGATTTTGGATCTTCATTTGATAAAGAATTTTTTATTTTTGATTTTTGATTGATAACCTTGTTCTTTTGGGATGACACTTGTTGATCCAATTCTAGGAGGGGGTAGAAGTGGATGTGTTGATATGTTGGATGAAATGGTAAGGATATGATTGTGGAAGATATTGGTGATACACTCGATGGATTCTTCATGACTATCCTTTTTGGCACTGTTAATGTCAAAGGTAGTTTGCATGTCCTTAGCGAGTTGGAAAGAAGGCATAGTAGAAGTAGTATTAGGGGATAGATACCATAACCTAGGATGCTCAATATGGAATGATTGTCGAGTGGAAGGGATATGATCTTGGATGTCCTCAATATGATCATGATCACATAGTGGATTATCTGTTGGAAATAGGATGCCATTTAATTGCAAATCCTAAACATTAATTATTTCATGTATCTCCTACATTCTTGGAATGTGTTCAACAACACTAAGATTAGGATGAGATTAATTATTTGGATGAAATAAATCATGAAATTGACATTTGTAGTTATTCCTAAATAATAGGAACATGTGGGTGCACACATGGTAAGGTGACACTCACCTTGAGTTCAGTTAACTATTCAGAGTAACAGTTAACACTTTTGAATGCATGTAAAGATCCTAGGAGTTGGGATTTGATGTTTGTATGCTTGAAGTTTAGTTTAGTTCAGTTTAGATCAGTTAAGTTAAGTTCAGAATCAGTTTAGTTTAGTTCAGTTCAATTGTCTTCAGTTAGTTTCAGTTGTATGTTAGTTAACTTCAGTTAACTTGGAATGCATGGCTAATAACATTGGGTTGTATGACAGATAACAGGGACTATCTCCAGTTAACAAGGGATGACCATTCTTGCATGAATGGTGTTGAGTAAATGTTTCAGTTAACAAGAAATCACTTGGAGCTAACTTGGGCGCCCAAGATGCTTTCTTGGAATTAACTCCAATGCATGATAAGATATTTTTGAAGGCTCTGTTAAGTGGGACCCTCTTTTGGGTGCCATCTTTGAGGAAGAGCTTTGTAATTATCACCGAAGTGAAGGATGAGTTGTAGCTTTAGTTTGGGACGCCCAAATGGGTAAAGCACATGTTCTAAGCTTTGGTCTTCATAGTAGAACTCAACTTGAAGCAATATGGAGTACCTTTCTTAAGGCTTGAGCTTGTGCATTGTAATTATCACCTTTTGGAGATTACAAGGTTGCATATTGCCTCTATATCTCATTCAAGTTGAAGAAAGTTTTAATAATTGTTATTTGCAGGTGTGAAGAAGATTGGTAAAGAAAGAAGAAGCATTCTCAAGCAAGAATTGGAGCTATTGTAATTCAGAGATTGAATAATAGAATAATTCTTGGTGGAGTTTTTTCCCGAAAGGGTTTTCTCCACATTATATCTTGTGTAATCTTTCTAATATCCTGTCTAGTTCTTCTATCAACTTCTCTCTGCATTCTACAACAGTAAAATGGATTAATCAAGATAATCACCCACAAAGAATATATGTAACAAAGAAAAGACTTACTTAGATCAGCAATATTAAAGTTTTACAGAGTATTAAGCTAAGAAAACACCTCATTTTTCAACATTATCATATATATCATGATCAAACATAGGATTATCATGGACATCAAAATATTGAGATAAAGTGGATGGCGAGGTGGGTTCGATGTGAAAGTCTTGTAGCTCATGTTCTCCAATACCCAAGTCTTTTATCTTAGCCTTAATATTCGAGGGAGTGTGAGATGCAGATAGCGATGAAGGATCAATGTATGAAGATGAAGATGGTGATGCAGTGTTGGTAAGGAAATGTTGTGAAAGGTTGTGACTACTTTGTAATAATTTGTAATATTGGAATGAATTTAGATCAAGATGCGCAATCACTTCGGTTCTATTGTGGGGGAAATTTATGCATTGATGGAATGTGGATGGAATGGCTTGCATGGTGTGAATCCATGGGCGACCAAAGAGGATGTTGTAGGGGAGATCAAGGTCTAATATTTGGCAAGTAGTTTCAATTTTTGCAAGTTCGACCTGGATGGATAGCTTGATAGAGCCTTTCGATTCACACTCAACTTCATCATATGCTTTGATGGTAATTTTAGTGTGAGGATTAAAAACATCATTAGAATATCCTAGTTGCTTTATTAGACTTAGGCTACAAAGATTAAGTCCTAATCCACCATCTACAAGGATGCATTTGATTATGGTTTATGGATGTGGGCTTGAACATATGAAGCAAATGATTATGAAAGGGATCAATGGAAGGAATTTATTTAGTAAAAAAGGTGAGGGATTGTGGGGATGACAAGTGTTCTATCATGTCTTGAGATTGAACAAGATCAATGTCATTAGGGACACGAGACTCATGGAGGGATTTCTCAAGAAGGTCCTTGTGGATATGAGATATTTTAAGTAGCTCAAGGATAGATAGTTGTGTTGTTATTATGTTCAAGTGGTCAAGGATGCTATATTGATGTGTAGTTTGAGAGAAGGGTGAAGCTCCTTGAATAGCGATTCAATCATATTAGGTAGTGACAAGACAATTAGGCACTTTGATATTTATGGTAGCTACTTGGGAAAGGCTTTATTTGATGTAGCTAATGAAAAAAATAGATGAGATATTATTGTTGTAGGTGTAAGGAACTGCATTTTATGATGCAATTTTTTTACCATCGTTATGCTGAGGAAAATTATGTTTGTATATACCCAAGCTTTTGTTAGGGGATGTATTGCTAGTTATGACTAAGTAGCTAATTGCATGATAACTTTGAGATGCAGGTACTATATAAAATGTTAGTGGTGGTAGAGGGAAATCATGTGTCCCTTTGACATTGAATTTAGGTCCCATAGGAGTATAAATAATATCTAGATGAACTTTAGATGAATAGTATAAACAAGGTGAAATGTTGGGAAAAGGGAAACCTTTAAGGGAGACCTCCATTTTTTGGGTTTTACACTTTTTCCATGTGATTTCATTAAATAGGGACAATGGATGATGGGTGGTAGTAAGGGTTTGAAGGAATTAGACAAGGTATATGATTGACTTACAACTTGAAAGGTGAGTCAACCAACCCTTGACCAAATCTAGGATGAATTTAGGGATAAAATGTAATGATCTAACTAGGCTAATGGTGTAAATTACTATTCTGATACAAATATAGAAAACAAAAAGTCACAAAAAAATTCAAACAATTGAAATGGACAAAGCAAGACGCTATGCACCTATGGCATGAATCTGAATATGATTTTGGAGGACTAATTCACCCAAGGCATAAGTGTCCTTGTAGAGGTATTTTAGACCTATTTTTGCAGTCCTCTGGTGCTAGATCTGAGCTTTCCATTTTCATCTATAAATTTGTCAGATGTAGGGTGTTGATTGCAACAATGGATAACTGGTCTTCAAAATTATTCCACTCTCCTCCAAACCTGAAACTTGCACATTTAAAGAGAGAGAGGAAGGGTTGTGCCTTTTAGGGGCTTACCTTAGTCAAACCCCATGTTAGTGTTTCCACTTCCATAATGGCAATGCCAATGATAAATGGATAAATGATAAGAAGGAATGACGAATCCACAAAGTGATACAACTCACCACCCTTCAACGACTTCCTTGAAGGACTACCAAAGTCATACACATCTCCTCAAGGCTTAGATATTGCTTGCCTGATTTGCTTGAATTGCTTGGAGACCTACAAAGGGGTTAGCCTTCACAAACAATGATAACATAAAATCACATAAGGTTTGACATGATGCTTGGATCTTGAATTGATGCATTAAATAATTAAAATTTTGCTCTTGACTTGCTTGATAATGTTCTTGACAATATTTTCTCATAAATTGCTCAATAGTTTTCTAGATATCTCTTTTCCTTTTTTTAAATGACGCAATAACTAGGTATTTATATACAATTATTCTAATTTCCCGCAAATTAAATCTTGATCTAGTCGACTTTGGATGTTTGAATTGCAAATAATAAAGTGTCAACACTGACATATTTGAATTTGGCACCAAAATAGGAGACTAATTCACCCAACGCATATGTGTCCTAGCCCTATTTTTGAAAATTAAGGTGTCTGGCGCAAAGTATTAGATAAATGCATTTTTTTCCACTTGCAATTTATCGGTAATTGTAAAAAATAGGCCTCATAATACATAATTTAGGAAATTAGGTGCTCAATTAGGTCCAATAATTTAAGGGGGAGCAAAACATAGTGTGAAATTGTCAAGGGTGACAATTTACAATGCTACACAAGGATAAAAGCATATGCCCATAAGAACATTAAAGAAATTGAAACTATCCTTAGGTATGTTAGGGAAATATGAATATACAGTAAAATTATATGTCAATACCATAAATGAAAGATAAAATAAGCAAGAAGCACTAACTCAATGTGATGCTCTATCCTTCTAGGTAAGTCAAAACACACTTATCTAAGATATTGTCATCTAAGTACTCATTATTAGCGAGTAAGAATGATTTGACATGTGATGATACATCATCGAAGACATTCTTCACCCAAATCTATAATATTTCTCATATATAGAAGAATGAGGTAATAAAGCATCAAGAATATTCATTCTACAAGATGTATCAATTTCATAACCCAAATCATGTGATGGATAAGTGTTAAGAGGTAACATAACATCATTCTTGTCATTATCACTAGTACTTGTCATAGGAAAAATATGATCAAAATAGAATTCCTGAATAAGTGAAGTGAGTATATGTAGTGCCCCTTTCATTTGTACCTTTTGATGTGAGATTGATGTTTCAACTTCATTGTTTCCTTATGATTTTGTTGTGGTTGTTATTCTTGCTCGGAATGGTGTATATGAACCACCACATTTTTCAAGATGAGCTTCCTCAACATGTCGATTGTTGGCATTCTATATG
Organism: Sequoia sempervirens; assembly: GCA_007258455.2. Taxonomy (NCBI): domain Eukaryota; kingdom Viridiplantae; phylum Streptophyta; class Pinopsida; order Cupressales; family Cupressaceae; genus Sequoia; species Sequoia sempervirens. Next base: position 18,521 of record VDFB02331470.1, on the reverse strand, counting down.
TTTATATGCCTAGCTTATTGGTATGTTTTAGTTCATAGAGATGTGCATTACTCATGCAGTGATTAAATGTGAACTTGATTATTGATGTTCAAAATTAATGATTTATATGAATGTATGGATGTTACTTTTATACTTTATGCTATTGTACCATGTTGGGTGATTATGTCATGCTTCAACTATATATACATTGAGTAGGTACCCTTGACATGCATTGAGTGGTTATAGGTACATGGTTGTTTCTCCACATGGCTACATAGGTCTAAGTTATTTTCCTAATGGTGGTTATTTTAGAGATGTCACACTGGGCCTCCCTATTTTATTCCTCAATCGTACTCAAATCAAGTATGGTAGGTTTCATGTTTGACCTTATGTGAACTTGGATCCGAATCGAAGGTGATTTCAGATTTTGTCTATGTTGTGAGTTGCTAGTAAATGTCTTATTTAATTAATGGAACTTAAATTTCATGTTTTTCACAAATGAAATGTTAGGAATTTAAACGATTTCTTATGTTGGCTATTGAAATAGTTCCATGTTTTGGGAAAGGGGAAAAATAGAATAAAAATAAAAATGAAGCTAAGTTATTTATTATTTTTCTTTTTTGGAAAATTCCTTGGGTTGGGAAATGCATGTTATATTTGATTTAATCATCTTGTTCAAATTTTGATTCCTATATTTAATTCAAATATATGCTTATATGGATTTAAATCATGAATTTAAATAATAAGTATTATTTATGAATGGATTTAAATATTTATTTGTATTTGGGGGAAAACTATGGGAAATAAAAATTAAAGAAATATAAAAATAAATTATATTATTTTTAATTGAATTCAAAAGGGTAAAATAGGAAAAGGACTTTCTTTTTCTCACTATGCATTTTTGTGAAGAAATTTGTGAGAGGAAAAACCCTCTTCTTGGAGAAATTTTGTTTTGTGGATTGTGGGAATTTGGAAGGGGAATTCAATGAGATCAGATTCATTAGAATAGGAATTGGAAGGGAAGTGTGCTTGGGAGTCATCTTATGCATTCATGGTGTGTGCTTGAAGCATTCTCCATTTTGAATTTTGGAAAAATTAGATGTAATCTTCTAAATTCTTCTCATTTATTCATTTTTTTTCATTTTGAAAGGTTGGAATAGGATTACGGGAGTGATAAAACCTCCCAATGTCTTTCATTTCATGAATTTTGCTGTTGTATAATTATTATTTTAGAATTTTCATAAAAATGTGGTTATAATGCCTAGATTTTTGAGAAATGATGGAAAAGTGAATTTGGTAGTTTAGAATGGGTGTTGGGCACTTTTGGCACCAAAGGGTATTTAAAAAAAATGAAATTTATTTGCTCCCTCTATGCTTTGAATGACTACAGAGAAAGGGATGATCTATGGAATTAGATGGCCACCAACCTTCCTAAAACACCTTGGATTTGCACTGGGGACTTTAATATGATTGAAAACAACATTGATAAGAAAGGGGGTAAATATCTTCTATGGAAAGGTAATGAATTAAACTTCTAATCTAAAATGAAGAGGACTCTCAATCCGTGTGACCCTTTGGAGAAAAGTAAGGCATCTTCCTATTCAATCTGGTTTACATGGTACAATAATCAGTTGCCAAATAAAAGGATTTATTATAGTTTGGATAGATTCTATGGGGATAGGAAGCATTTCACATTTTCAAGTTCTCAAGATCAAAATGATGTTGTGGTGATTCCTACATCTATGTTTGACCACCCTCCCTTTGAGACTAATGTAACATTTTCCCCTCCCTCCTCCTCTCAACAGAGGCCCTCTTCTTTCAATATGAATTTCCCTTGCTTAATGACCCTGATTGCCTTGGTGGAATTAGATCAGTCACAACTCTGACCAAGTCCCTTAATAGGAACCTTGATCCTCTTCAACGGTGGGATGTTTTAACTGATTCTTGGAGGAAGATCTTTCAAATTGTGGGGGAAAAAGTCTAAGGATAGAAACATGATTGATAACCTACTGCATAAAAAACCATTAGTACTTGAATCTCAAGTCCAAGGCACTAATCCCAACCTTCAGATGGAAACCAGTCTTATCAAAACTAGATCCCTTCTAAGAAAATTACAAAACTATAAATTTTAGTGACAGCGGATTAGGGCAAAGATTAATTGGTTGTAGGAAGGTGACATGGGAACTAAATATTTCTTTAAGCTAATTAAGGATAAGCAAGAAAAAGAGAATATAGGCACAATTCTAGATAATGGGAGTCTCTCTGATGATCCCTCCTTTATGAAAATTGCTTTCTATTTCGTCTTTCAACATTTGTTTTCTATCAAGCAAAACAATAAAAACAAGGAAGCTAGAGACTTTTTCCTTAAGTTGATACCTAATAAAGTTAGTGATGTGGATGCTAAGATGCTAGAGAAAGATCTTTCCGTGCAAGAAATTGAAAATACCATTAGATCACTAGCTAATGGAAAATAACCTAGTGTGGATGGGCTTACTGCTATGCTTTATAAAAGTAACATTGACTGGATCAAGTTTGAGTTAGAAATTTATAACTATGATTTTAAGAATAATTCCTTGGGTGAAAGTCCAAAAAATAAATTCCTTGGGAGAAAGTATCAATAGGGGGATAATTAAACTACTTCCCAAGGATGGTGATAGAATCCTCATTAAGAACTAGAAACCTATCACCTTCTTGAATGTATCATACAAGATCCTTGCTAAAATACTTATAGGTAGATTAATTGATATTCTTGGGAAAGTGGTTTTAGTCACTCAGAAAGGCTTCATTAAGGGAAGGTACATTCTCAAGAATCTTATAACAAGTTTCGAGGGGATGAATTGGGCCAAACATGATAAACAATAGGTGGAAATGATCCTCCTTGATTTTGAAAAGGCATATGATAGGATTGAATGGCCCTTTGTGTTGGATATGTTACAGGATTTTGGTTTTCCGCCTTTTTGTAAATGGATCAAGATTATCAAGTTAATGATTCTTCCATAGTAATAGATGTTAGTGGTGAGCTCACGGATGCAATACTTCTCCAAAGGTCAATTAGGTAAGGTTGTCCTATAGCTCCCTCCTTGTTTGTTATTGATGTTGATACCTTGCACTATATTCTCATATCTAGCCTACTAACCCCCCCCCAATTAATGGAATTAGGTTACCCAACCAAGATCAGTTGTTGAATGCATAATTTTTTAATGACATTGCCTTATTCAATGAGTTTTCTGAAGCTAACTTTGATAATACTTTGAAAAGTTTGGAAATATTTTGTGATGCATCTGGGTCCAAGATTTTCCCTCATAAATCCATTGTAATTGGATGAGCCCATAAGCCTCCTAGTTGGCTAGTAAACAAGGGTTGTGGGTGGTCCAACCCCTATAAGATTGCGAGATACCTGGGTATCCCTTTTTTTGTTTATCCCTAACTTAAAAACATGTGGGATTGGCTCTTTCAAAAAATTGAGAAGATGCATCAAAAGTGCTAAACCCAACTACTCTCTCTTGCTGGTAGACATCAAGTTGTGCAAAAGGTCATAGCTTCTCATGTTGTGTATCAGTCCTCAATCTGGTTGTTTGCTAATATTCACTTTAGTAAGCTTCAAAATATTCTTAGGGAAATTTTATGGTTTGATGGCAAGGGTAACAAGAAGAGGCATAATATGAACTGGAAGTGGTGTTGTCTTCCTAGAAACCAGGGTGGATTAAGCTTAAAATATCTTTGGATCCAAGGGATAACTCTTGCTTCAAAATGGATTTTCAAGGCCTTGGAGGGTGATGAACCCTGGAAAGTTCTAGTGAGGCACAATGTGGCACTGTCCAAACCAAATAAGGGTAAGCAATGGCAAAATCTACATGTGCATGATATCATGTTTGGGTAGTTTGAGGTTAGGGTTTTTGGCTCTACTATCTTTGCCTCCCTATGGAAAGCTTGGACTCAGGTTTGACATCTACTATCTGGTGGTGAAGTATTGAATTGTCCCTCTTCTAGGTTTGTGCCCAACAAATCTTTGTGGTGGAATGTTGGCTTGAATGGGAAGTCGTTGGCTCTTTTAGGGTTGTTCTACAAAAAAATGGTATTCTTAGGGGATTAGTGTTTTTCAAGACTTGTTAATAGGTGAATGCTTGGGTTCTTGGGTGAAGTTCTGTGCTAAGTATGGTTTGCCTCCTTCTTAGAAAAAGACATATACAATGATATGTAATTGTTTGGGGAATTGGTTTCCAAGGAATGTAGTGTGGGATTTTGATGCATTGGGCAGGATAAAATGTGTAAATAGATCTAAATTATTTTTAGTTTCTATTAAGAATATATATTTTATGCTTGTTGGCTCAGTAGAGGTTTATGAGTGGTTGAAGTCCTCTTGGCACTTAACTTTTCCTGTTGCTAAATGGACCAAAATCTTTGAACAACTTTGGCACAATAATGTTAAACCAAAAAAAACCTATTTTCGTTGGTTGTTGATTTTGAAAAATCTAGTTGTTGGCCAAGTTTTGCATAATTATGGTTTGCCTACTAGAACTTGTGAATGTTGTTCTATGCCTAAAAAATTTTGAACATTTGTTTTTTAATTTTCAGTATGCTATTGCTATTTGGTCTTTGCTTTTTCGCTTCCCTGTGAATTAGAATGATGACCCTGTGAATTGGAATTATGAAATTGGTTTTTCTTGGCATGAGATTTTTATTGGCTATGTTGAGAGATTTGATTAAACTTTGAATAAGTTTTGGCTTGTTTTGCCTAATGAAGTTTTGTGGTTTCTTTGGAAGAAGAGGAATGAAGAGGATTTTTAGAGCAAAAGAAGGCATCTTACCAATTTTAATAGTGAACTCACCTTCCTAAATATAATGTTGTAGGTATCAGCTACTATGGAGATCCCAAAAGACTATTTGATGATCCTGCTAAATGAAGGAGTCATGCTTATTTACAAATTTGATATTACGTCAACTCATTTCTTCCCTCAAGGGAGGAATAAATTGAATCAAGAGGAGCTAGATCTTCTAAACAAATATTTGTAAGAGAGGAAGATGAGAAAAGAAGACCTAAAAGGAGACCATCCCAAAGAAATGGACATTGATACCATTGTTGTCATGAAAATGGATCGTGTTGGGTGAATATTTTGTGATCCCTTTACAGATTATGAAAAAATGATTTCAACCATAGTTATGATGAGATAAATGTCTCCTCTCAGAAAGGGGAGGCTCCCTTCTTACTGTTTATTGAAACAAAAGTAAACTATGCTAAGCTAAAGGTATTTACACTAGCTTTAACCATGTGGGGTGTGTGTTACATTCATCATTTTCTCTTCTTTCAGAAAAGATGTTTACAATGTTTCATGGTAATATTCAATAATGCTTCTACATTTCTAATATTAACCTAAACAGTAATCGCCAATATTCTTGATTAAATGTGTGAATAATCAAAGAGTACCAGTATGAAAACGGATCCTAACCAAGTTTTGCCCCATATTGGGTCCTATGATGTTAACAAAGTAGAATGTAGTAACAGTGTTGTAGGATCTTAGAATTAAGTTTAGCTTGGCTGTCTCTCTTATAGTATTTTGAATTGTAGCCTGATTTTGTTATCCTAAATTTTTAACTCGTTTTAAAATTTTGGATAACCAATCAAAATTTTCATAAAATTGAGACTTTTCTTCTCTAAGGCGTGCATTACGAGGTGAAAAGAGTGACAAATCTCAGTTTTAAGTTTATTAACCTTTGGGCTACTCTTTTTCCTTCTTTCGTTTCTATTTTCGTCAATTTCTGAGTCGTTTTTAGTGTCTTTTTGACCAAATTCGGGTTTTTGGAGCAACTCAGCAAATAGGGAAATTTAGACTCAAAGGCAAAATTGCTAAAGTTTCTTAAAATCCCGAAATTGTTTAAGTCATCCCAAAAGCCCGAATTTTTGTTAAAGTCTTTATATTTTTGCTAAAGTGAAATTGTCATATGGCTTTAAAAACCCGAATTTGTTAAAGTCTTCATTTTTGACAAAATGAAAATTGCTAAGTCATTCAAAAAGTCCGATTTGCTTCAAGTTAGATTGCATTGGAGTTCAAAAAGCCTGATTCAATGCAATTGCATCCAAAAGGTGCGAATTTGTTAAAATGAAATTGCATTGAAGTCTAAGAAACCCGATTTTATGTTTCTATTGACATTTTACATTGTCAAAAGCTTCAGAAAGTCCGACGCCTTTCTGTTTCAAGCTATTTGAATCCTTGTTTGCTTTTACTTCCCTGATTCAAGGAGATTTAATCGACCTCAATGCTTAAAGTTTGGATTTTCTTCTGTAAATAGTCAGTTTTTGTCATTGCTCAACGCGCCTAGGGTTTCTTCACCATTATTTTTACTTGCAAACTCGCTTCAGGTATGTTATGCGTTTCTTGATCTCTTTTCCACATTTTTTTTGTTATTTTTTACTTTATATTAGAAGTCATTCACATTTACGTATTTCGTTTTAGATTTTAATGTCATTTACTAGAACACGTTTTTTTTTTATTGTTACGCATTTTTCTACTGTTATCTGCCTTTATCAATGGTCGTTTATACATATTTGATTGGTATTCGTCTTTATGTTGCAAAACGCGTTTTTCTTTGTCATTTTCTGCTTTTCCAAAATGCGTTCTCACTTGTATTTAACTCGCCTACGCTTAATACGCATTTCTTATATTCCCTTCAATACGTCCTTCATCTTCTTTCATTTTCAGTCCACTTCCATACAAAATGCGTTTTTATCTTTTGTCTTTCATATCCCACGCGCCCTCCATTTCTCTTCATCTCATCCAAATTTTCCTTTCATATCCTTTCATATCTCCATTCTTAAACTCCATTTTGAATGCATTTTTCATTTTCCAAAATGCCTTATAATGAAAACGCGTTTTTCACTATGTTATTCCAGCAATAAACTTTTCCTTCATTACGCTTTCATTCATCTTTTCAAACAATAAGGCTTCCATATACCATTTCATTTTCATCCATCCACTTCCATTGTCATTTTTCACAAAAGTTACAAGTTTCTCCTTCACTCACATTTCGGGTTTCTAGCTCAAAAAATGCATTTCGGGATTTGCAGTTGGAAATACAATTTTCAAAATTGCAAAAAAGTAAAATTTGCTAAAGCATCAAAAAGTTCCGAAATTGTTAAATGCTCCAAAAGTCTCGACTGCCCTTTTTATAAAAATTGCTATAGGCATAGAAAAACCCGAAATGCTTTTAAAAGGTTCAAAAGTCGAACTTTCTTTGATATAACTTCAAAATTCAAGCCAAAAATCTCTTTGTCTTGCTGTTTCAAAAAGACAAGATGTTGTTTTTGACTGCCGTCATCCCATCAAACTCCGAATTCGTCTTCACCATCCGCTTTCCATCATTTTTCTAAGACCGTTTCATTGTCCTAGGGTTTGAGTTTCACCATGTCCACTCACGTTGATGCTGATGATGTTCTAACCTTATGGGGTTTTCACCGCAGTCTTGCAGATTCCTGTTCAATGACAGATGAGCCAACTTCTTCTAAAAGCAAAAAGATGAAATACAAGTTTGATAAATATCAGAATGAGATTTCTCCATCTCATGTGGTTTCGAATATCGATGAGATCAAGGACACATAAATTGGGCATATTGATATGTCTGAGTTTCTTGGGAGAGCTGAGAAATCTACTTCTTCTGACATGCAGAAATTGCTGAGGAGTCATATTCATCTGGTGTCTTCTTTTCCTGTTGCTGCCCTTGAGCCAGAATTCGTCCTTGCGTGTGCAGCACACTTTGATAGAGAATCCAGAACTATCAAGGATGATGATGGCAACGTGGTTATCATACTTGATGCTGAAACAATCAACAGAGTTTTCAGGGTTCCTGATGCTACTACATATTCAGAGATCTCATTGAAGAGTGCTCACAGACATTTTGAGCAGAAAAAGAGTGATTGTATTAGACATATCAATTCTAAGTGGCTTCTCAAATCACGACCTTGTGTGACCCGGATACCCAAATTGTATCGGTCTGATTTTAAGGAAGAAATTAATGATATGATCACTCTTCTGAGCAGAATAGCAGGGTTGAAGGTTTCTAATGTGTTTGAAAACTGGATGTATAAGTTCATGGTAGTTATTAGAAAAGCACAGCATCCAATATTCTGGGGAGAAATAATCAGTGACAGTTTGTGTGAACAGCTTGCACAGGTTCCCACCACTCTTACCTTCTATATGAACTCATATTTGGTTTATATAGCAGCTTCGTTGAGGCATTTTCCAGGTTTATCTCCTAAAGGTGACAGATCATTGGTGCCTGTATGGGAGTATTATGATCAGCTGACTTTTATTCCAAGTTGAGCGCATTATAGAAGGGTTCAAGATGCTTTCTTTGGTTACTTTATGTGTTTGTTCGATAAAGCATTAACAAACAACAGGGTATCTGATGCGGCTTGGAATAAAGTAAATGAGTATGGTTGCTTGTTTCTTCAATTCCCTACCTTCACTTATATGAGAGTTGGCTGCTTTGAAGACCAACCTTATATGCTTCCAAGATATCCGACTGATAAGATTATTCTGATGGAGCTGGGAAGACAATTGATGACAGTTCATTCACGTCAAGCTACACAACACAAGACTGGAGTCAGTATTTCATCACATAATCCATTGATAATTGGGAGGTATTCTTTGACAACTTCTTCAAGAGCCAAAGCAATGGAGACTGAACTTCAGGAAATAACATTGAAAAGATTCCAGGCAAGAGTGGATTTTGATTATAGAAGGGTGAAAGACAAAATTAAAAGAGCCTTCACTCATGTGCACCGTATTGAAGACATTTGGGCAGACCTCCGGACAGAAAAAGATATATACAAAATGGATTATTGCAGGCTTACATTGGAGCAAATTATTGATCTAAATCTGACCTTAATTCCAGAGGGAGTAATTGATGATAAGCAGATTTTAGATCCTGAATACGAAGAACAAGGAGTTGCAAATGCCCCCATTCCTGCAATCCAATGGTCTCAAAAGGAATCTGTCTCAATCTTTGATAGGTTTCAATCAGTCTTGGCGAACACCAACTCTTGGCTCAAAAGCATAGGTGTTAAAACTATCAAAATCAAAGTTAGGGCTGAAGATGATCCAGCTGGTCCTAGAGGTTTGAAGTCAGAAATTAGAGAGCAGTCAAAAGAAGGAGCTTCTTCTTCAGGTACAAGAATTAAGTTGAAGGTAAGCCGAGCTGCAGAACAACCGTTGGAAAGGGAAACACTAAAGGGAAAAGAAGTCAATGAAATGCAGATTCAAGTTTTGGATCAGCAAGAAGAAGACGAGGTTCTTGAAACCTCTACCATTCTAAGTGAGATAACTCCTCACATTGAAGCTCCAATACCAGAATCAGCCATATCTCCTATGTCCCCTATCGACAGTGATGTTGATTCCTTTTCCACCGTATTTGTTCCTTCTATTCCACCTCAAGAGACTAGTCATCAATCTTCATCAATAGTGAATACTCCCGTAAGAAGCTTTCCCAATAACTTGGAGAGTATCTTTGATGTAAATCCAATCTTTCCAGTCATGTCAGAAATAACTCTTTCAGAGATTGATACGTCTGTAACAAGCTTTGATTGTTTCATGGCCAATCCTAGTTGTAATTTGTCTTCTGAGCAAAACATAGTTGCTGTACAAACCGAGGCACCTCCTAGAATTTCTGTTGTAACACAAAGTGAGACTGCAGTTGCTATTTCAGATGTGACAACCTTGGATCTTCCTCCATGGTTGAATTCAATTGCTCCAAAAAGAAAGAAACAAGCAGTGTCTCCTGATATTTTTGATTTCCAAAAATTGAAGAAATTGAAACCAATGGTTGCAAAGAAAGCAAAAACAGTCTCACAAGTGTTTGTTGACAGCAATAGAATGAAATATGCTGAGATTGCAGAGCCTCTTGTTGATAAACCACATGAAGAGATGCAAGTGTTTGATTACAGGTTCACAAGGGTAGAATTGGGCAAGCAGACTCATGCCAATATGATGCAAGATGCTCATACTTCAGTAACAATTCTGACACAAAGCTATAATGAACTTCTAGCTAAAAAGGAAAAGCTCAAAGAAGACAATGCTCAGCTGGTTTCAGTTATTCAAAGGATTACAGGATCATTAGAAGCAGTTGATTCTCTATCTACAGCTCCTCCTAATGAATCAGTTAGGCAATTAGAAAGAATTGCACAAAAGGCCAAAGCAGTTGATTCATGGATAACTCAGCTGATTGATCAAAGCATTCCAATGATTGAGAAGACCTTGCAAGTTCTCAAAAATGTCAAAATAGCCAAAATAAAGCTAAATCAGACTTTGGAAGCCTTCAAGCAAAGTTTGGAATCGCTTGAAAAAGATTTAAAAATCTGGCATGAGATAGATCAAGTCAAGTTACAAATTCTATGCAGCAACTCGATCTTGCCAAACAGAGAGAAGTACATAGAATTTGAAGAACTTATGACAAACAAGTCATTGGTCATTCAAGATCTTATCAAAGATATCCAAGCCACTTTAGAAATGAATGATGAAGTTCAGCAAGATATTCTTTCAAGTTTTGAGAAGATCTCTTGTACAGTTTTGAATCAAGAAGATGAATTACTTGCAGCTGATTTAGTTACTACAAAAATGGCAGCCAATCTTCATCAACAAATGGAATCAGAGCAGTTTTCTATGGATTCAATTCATAAGCTTGTTAATCATCAGACAATCCTTGAGAAAATGCAAACTACTTATGAAGAGCATAGACTGGCAGCAATCAGATACTTTGATGTAATCTTGAAGACAGTTGCAGTAGCCAAGAACACATTGGGTCTAGATCCGAATGAATTGCAGACCATCATCAGCAAATTCTTATCTTTCAAAGATAGGAATGAAGCAAATTAAAATTTTAGGTTGTTTTATTTATTTTACTTTCGACAAAATATATGTAAAAACAAATTTTGCAATTGCAAGTGTTCTTTCCTTGCAATTTTGAAAAAAGTAATTACATGTAAAATCTTACAAAACAAATCACAATTTGGATTGTAATTTTGAATAAGTCAATTGCAGTTAGTTATCGGTTGAGAGATTTTCTCAAGTTTGTTGAGATTCTCCCACCTTTTTCTCCAGACCTTCCTCCTATAAATACTTGAGGGGTCTATTGTAATAGATATCTTTTTAGCAAGCAAGAAAACTCTGCAGAATTTTGTACTCATAAAGTCTTTGAGCTTTATAGTTGATAATTGTGAATTTTCAAGTAATATCAAGAAGCTGGAATTTCAGACTTTGAGCTGAATTCTCATTTTGCATCCTCTATGTTCTTACGTCATTTTGGATCATTATTTTGTGACTACTTGAGAATTGTAGAATATTGCTGAAGAGAGATTCGATTTAAATATCTGCAGTCTTTGTGCTGTAAATGTGAAGATTGAATTCATAGTTAGTATTAGAAATTGAGAACAATTACAAGTCTTTGCGCTAGTATTAATTCTCATCTAGAATAGTTAATAGATACTTCATAGTTACAGACTTTGCGCTGTTTTATGTTGTATATTTTCATAAAGTAATCGTTCTGAAAAAGGTTGATAGGATTTCATTCTTCAAGACTTTGTGCTTATTGAATTGTTTTCCCGTCCCGGAGGAAATAACGGAAGTCTTTGCGCTTTCAGGAAACTTTATCTCCTCTTTCTTTATTCCACTGCATAGCTACCGTATTAAGTTTTATCAACCTATACTGTTTCTTTTCTTTAAAGAGAAGAGAATATAATCTTTCCTGAAATAAGAGGAACGATTGCTGTCCTATCCATTTAGTTTTATTTAGTTAAAGGGGGAGCCTTCCCTTAATTAGGAGAGTTTAATCTCATGTGTTGTGGTTGAAATCACCATTTTGTATACTTTCACAAGAATACAAAATTTCCAACCAACATATTTACATATTTTTTGTCCTATGATGGTATGTAATCCTCTCTAAGACTTAAAGGGGCAACAACTCCTTTCGATGTAATATATTTTTTGTAAACTATCTCTAATATAAATAAAATAAAATGGAAATTTAAACTTTAAAATTTGAAGCTTTTCATCAATGGAGTTTTTGAGAATTTATGGTTTTCCAATGTAAAATAAAATTAGAAAAAATAGAATTGTGCATTTTTTAGGATGAGTTTTAATGTAGGGAAAGAATTCTCCCTATTTATTTTTTATTTAGAACCAAGGGTATTGTTAGAATTTTTTTCTTTTGAAATTTTAAAATTTGAAGAAATTTCAAGTTATTTTAATGGTGTTTTAAGGAAATTCCTCGCTTTTAGTCATTTGTTGAGTTGGAAATTTTTGAAAGTTTCAAGCAGATTATGATGTTTTGGAATGTTTGAATGAAGGTGTACTTTGTGAAATGTTGAAACAAATGTTTTGAAAATCATGTTGTGAAAATTTGTTGAAAATGGAATTTGTGCATTATTTTTTGTGCCATACTTGTTGGTGAGTGTGATGAGCCTAGGATGAAGGTACTAGAGATGGTTATGGGAGTTGCTCCCAATGTGTACCCAAACCAAAGTGGCTTGTAGGCTGATCATCGGTGGGAGTCATTTAATCAAGTGGAAATTAATGAAATAGGGTAATTAATTAACCAAGCTAATGAATGCCTCTTTCATTCCTTGAGTACTAGTACAAACTAAGGATTTTTGGGAAGACATGCTAGATCAGGGAGTTTGGGTATTGTAAGATCAAGTATCCTTGTCTATATGAGAGGAGTACTAGATTTTGTGTGTAGCCATACTGGTGAGCACTGTGATGACACTCCCTAACTAGATCTCTAGTATCTTATTCTATAGTCTGACATGTTCGTGTTACACCATTGGTGAATTGGACCAATGATGATCTTGTGATGTTTCATTGGTGAGTTTTCCCAATGATGATCTTGTGATGTGCCATTTTGAGTTTTCCCCAATGATGATCTTGTGATGTACCATTGGTGAGTTCTCCCAATGATGATATTGTGATATACCATTGGTGTTTGTGCCCAAACGAGGACTTGTATTTGATCCTACTTGTGATTGACCCATCTTGTGATGTTGGATGGATGTTTTGTTGATGTGCATGTTGAGTGTATACTTCGTGTAAGACATATATGTAATCCTTCTCCCAATGTGTTTGGTGTGAGTGTGTCTGCTTATGGTCCATGTGACTATCTCCTAGCACAATGAGAGTAGATATTTTGTTTCTATGAGGTTGGGTGGCATGGAAACCACTGTTGGGGATCGAAGGATTGTGGTTGGAGTCGAAGATGAATTCATGTGGTAAGGAGTATTTCATGTTTCTTCCATTTGGTTTATTTGACGCAATTGATAGTGGAGGACATTTGAGTCCTCTTGTAATTGTAAAGTAATTATTGAACCTCCCCCTAGGGATGGATTATAATATTCCATTTAAGTGGCACCATTATTGTATCTTGTTACGTGCCTTAGAGTTGGAGCCAAGGACACATGCAATCTTGTAGTATTTCTATGCTTTCATGTTTTGGATAAAATGAACATATAGCACATTTGGTTTTGGATCTAAAATGAACTTAGGAATATCCGTTTGGGTTTTAAAATGAACTTGGTATTTAAAAAAAAATTGATGTTGTATTGTAAGATCTTGGTGGCTACTTCGTTTGTAGGTGCTTCCTCTTAGGGGATTGATACATTTAGGGATTGTTTAAGGGTCCCTTGTGTGTTCTTAAAGAACATGGGAAGTGGTGTATCTCTTTCCCCATGTGTTTTCTTTCTTAGGGAAGGAGGTAAGAGCATTGGGGAGGCTAAAATACCCCTATAAACCTTCTCCTTTATGCTTGTAGTGTGTTGGGTTCATGAGAGATGAAATGCTCTAGTTGGCTTGGAGTCATTTTGTCACTTTTTTTGTTCTTCGTGGTGGATTTATCCCACAAGTGTTAAGTCTTTCATTTTTTCCACCTTGCTTATACAATGGTGAGGTTGTCTTGTTGTCTTTGGCATTGTTTTGTTGTATTTCACATGACACTTGTGTGCACATTGTTGCACAAGTGTGACATGTTGTTATCATATTAGCGACATTGTGGTTGTCGTTTAAAAAAGCTATTCTGTTAGGTATTGTTCTAAGCATGTTGGCTTGGAGCATTACATAATATCCAAAAAAGATAGATGGGTAAACACTAAGTCCATGAAGGATGAAAGAGCACTAATGTGGTTAAAAAGTGACTTTGTAGGTGACAAACACCCCTCCATAGGATAAAATGGCATGGGCATATTGAGGATGTATGGATCATGTGTTATAAAGCTTAGGAACACATAAAAATTAGTAAGACATACATGGACAAAAGCTAGAGGTGATGACCTATAAGAATTCAAATCAGTTATTTAGAATCCAAGGCTGGGTAGGAAAGTATCTAAGAGATATCAATGTAAATCAAAACCCTACTCAAATCTAAAATAGAGAATAAATAAACAAAAAAGGACATCAAAATCCTAATGGTAAAAGGAATAAATCCTAAGACGAATAAACCTAAGAGGTGTAAGAATGTTGTGTTCACCAAAAAAGGAAAGAAATAAATACATCTCTATAAAAATGGTCCCTTGGCTAAATAAATAAATAAAACCATAATCAAATCTACCCTAGGCATAAGAGTGGGGATAAATAATTGTCTAGAATAAATGTATGGAAATGAAATTAGTTGAATATCTTATCTCTTAGATAGATGTTGATTTGCCTCAGCTAGTTCTCAAATTGATTTCCCCTACACTAAAAAATTAGGGCATGTTAGGCAGACACATCAAAATATAAAAGACTTTAGCTAGATAGTAGAGGTCATTCCATAGTTGCTAATTGGTATTATGATTATGGATCTAATCTTTTTTGCATAGATCTATTCTCTCTAGATTTTTAGACGTTCATCTTGCATTTTCCTTAATGTGTGTCCCATTTCTACATAAAACTCGGTTCTCTAGTCAAGAGTTTTCTAGTGAAGAGAATATGTTTCCCCTTGATCAAACTCATAGGATAATGATTTAGTAATTTTATACAAAGATCAAAGATAACAAATAGTGATGAAATACAAATAAGCATGCTAATATCACATGAAAAGAATAACCAATCCAAAATGAAACTGAACAAAAAGAAAAAGTTCAAGCCGTACAATTCTCAACACTTTTTCCAACATGCTTGCTCTAGGAGATAAAGGATTTTTAGTAAAATAAAATAAAATTCTTTGTTTACTTTTAAAAATATATCATGTCGACTACGTGACAAATCGCATCATTTCCACAAAGTCCGCACAAAAATATTACGCAATTGATGCGTTAAATTTGTGGGCTCCATTCTATAAATGTCGGCAGAATCAAATCTAGTTTGCTTGTCTATGACACTTGTTGAGGTTTTGGGTTGCACTGTGTAAGAGGTTTACAATAAAGAAGGGGCGTGCGTGTGCCTCCCGATGGATATTCATGTCTTTTTGGTCTCCCAATACATACCTTTCGTTTTCACTTTTTTTCATACCTAGCCTCTTGTCGGTGGAGGTAATAATGCTAAGAATTGCCTAAAGTGGCTCAAATAAACTAGTTCTATTTTCGGAGAATATGACCCTTGCGATCCAACAAATTTTTTTTTGGAGTTTCTAAAATTATCAATATTTAAAATTCAACGAACAACATACTTCAAAGAGAATTAGAGAACACAATTACATAATTAGAAGAATTAGATCTTTGGATTTGAGAATAAATCTTCTTTTGGGGAAGTGACCCACAATTGCATATTTGATTCAAGAAAGGATACAATTATGCTCATAATCCAAGACAACAAACATAGCTTGATTACATAATTAGAACATGACCCTTACGATCCAACAATCTCCTCTAGGAGTTTCTAAAATCATCAACACTTAAGACCCAACAAACAACATACTTCGAGGAGAACTAGAGAGCAAAATTACATAATTAGAAGAATTAGACCCTGGGATATTAGAATATCTTTTGGGGAAGTGACCTACAATTGCATATTCGATTCAAGAGAGGACACAATTATGCTCATAATCCAAGACAACAAGCATATCTTCAATACCTATTTTTCTATTCTAGAACAATAGATTCCAATATCTTCATCCAAAATATCTTTAGCATACTGCATAGAGATAAGTACCCCTATCCTTTGCATTTAATTTCCTAGCTTAGCATTTAATTATTCAAGTATTGCTACTACAACTTGCAATAAATTAATATATGTTGACTTGTACTTATGTGCATTTAAGAAAAGGTTAATTTTGTCTTGGAATTTTTGGTGAGCTCGTCTATTCTCACAAGACCTAGTTTCCCCCTAGCATAATGCCTTAGACGTTTGTGCCCTATATGTATGTTGATTTTTGGTGAGCTCATCTACTCTTACATGATATAATTTCCCCCTAGTGAAATGCCTCAGTCATTTTTGCCTTATATTTATGTTGATTTCTACTACTATTCTTAACAATGATGTTTTGTATTGCCATCAATGTACTTTCTTGATGAGGTTTTGTATTAGCATATGGTGTTTGACTATGTAATATATGATGCATATGTTGTGATTTATATGTTGGACTATTACAATGTTTCAACTTTTTTTATTTTCTCTACATGGTTCAACATTGTGGATTATTATGGATTTTTACATCTTGATGTCTAGGTCATGCTAGTCATAGATAATTTCTAATTAGATGTGAAAATTTTATCTTATTTCCTTTGATATTATATCACATTGGATGTTTTATGTTGTTCTTAGGCTATTTCAAAATGGTATAGGTATGCTTGATGTTTCACTAGACTGTGTAGATATAGGTTTCCTCAATGGTGGTTAATTGGAGACAATGGTTTTGGGTAAAGTATTTTTGCTTAATCTCCATCTCTTCCAATTTGAGTGCAAGAGAGTCTTGTGAATGCTTGTAAAACTTGGATCCGATTCAATGGGGATTATAGAATATGTGTGTTGTGTTTAAACTTGTAAAGTGAGTGGATACTCTCTGTTTGTTTACTTTTTACCTTGTTAATTTGCAATTAAAATAATTTTAAAATGTGTGTGTTGTGTTTGCAAAATATTTAATATACTTGTTTGAAAATAAATAAATTGCGTTTTACTAAAAATACCTCCTATATTGCTTCGTTGCAAGTGGAAAGAAATTGGAATGAGTTCAATTGCATATGGAAAATGGAAAATGGAAAATGCTAAATAGTTAGAATTTAGATTTATATGCAAGGGTTATTCGAAAGATATTAGTTAATTGTGTTTGAAAAAAATAACTAATGGAAAGTGTTTTAGTGAAAATATCTTTTGATTGCAAATAGCCAATTTTCAAATGTCTAGTTTGAATGTGAAAAGCGAAAGTAGAAATTGTCAACTACCAATAAGGCCATCAATGAAAATAGAAATTACTTTTAAGTACTAAAAATGTGAAATGGACAAAGAACAACCACATCTAGAGAAAGCAAAGCGAATGATTTAAAATCACATGCTGCACAAACCATGATCATCTAGCTGAAATTTGAACTATTCCTTAATAGCAAATCCTATCTGAGCAGAGTAATCAAATCCATGCCAAGAAGTAGATTCAAATTAGAGCACGAGTAGTTTTGAGATTGCATGTGAAGCTATATATTATGTTTACAGAGACAAAGGTCAAGAATCAAGATTAAAATCATAAATGATTTCATAGCATCTGCTGATCTAATTTCAGATTTAACCTGTGATTGAGCTTGAATTAAATTTAAAGGCAAGAAACCCCAACTGATGAGAATAAAATTCAGAATTAACAGTAAAGATGAAAATATCTTTTTCTCAATAGTTCTGGATAGTTGTATTGTTTTGTCTTTGATTTAAAATAGATTGCTGCACTGTTTCCAACATTGAAATTGTAATTAGTATTTACCATTTCCAGTTCTAACACTGAATTTTCAAATAGGGAGAATCTATTAGTGTCAATTTCAATTAATCAAACAACAAAGGGTGCTTTGTACAAGGAAAAGGGAATCGCAACCTTGCATCAATAAGCAGTTGCACTGCACTCTTCAAATGAATAAATGTAGCCTTTAGAGAAAACATTGCAACACCATGCTCAGTGCTTCTACTGGCAAAGAACAATCTTCAGAGAGAACAATGCATTACTGTGCAGTTGTTGAAGATGGTGGATTAGGATAGCCAGTACAAACAATCTATATTTTAACCAACCATTTTGATCTCAGTTCCTTGTGAACATTATTTTTTAAGCCCATTGACTAGTACAGTGCAGCATACACAAAAATTAGAGTCCATAGGCACTTAACGAAATTATTGAATAAGAATTAAAAAAATTACCGTGCATAAAGCATAATTTCTCTAGTCCAAGATGTCTGTATGATAATACAGATTCTGTCAATAACTCACTTTTAGAAGCAAATCTTGGCTCTGCTTATCACATTTTTATTGCAGTTATCCCCACCATAAAAAAACTGCTAGCTTTTATTTCTTTGAAAAATATACGTGTACAGAATCATACAAAATGTACTTCATTTATGTTTACATAGCTTGTTGATTATGGGACTTGCAAAAATCTGTTAGCAGACTCTTGTCAACATT